>JALAZF010001123.1:0-145162 GCA_022829125.1 Lathyrus tuberosus
AATACCTATTTGATTCATCGTCACACGCTACTCCTTTGTAAGAATCGCCGTTCTTCAAGGCTTCACTCGAGCAAATCCAAATTGAGAATTATTGTAACCCAAGATTTACCAATTTAATTCACCATATCATGCTACTCATTTGCAAGAACCTTTCATTCTTCAAAGCCTTCACTTGATCGAATCCGAATTTTATAATCTTATACAAAACCTTCAAATCCCCAATTGATCTTGAAGGAAAACCCCACCCTGGTTTCTGATTTAAAACCCTCAAAGATCTCAACCCAATTTACAGTTCACCAACCTAAATTAGACGTTATAAATACTAAATCTAGAAGGCACCCAAACAATGAATGATTATGTGTAATTTGTTTTATGTATGCATAGAGTGAAGGTTGAAGATGATGAGCACTCTTTGGAACCGGTTTCGTTTATGATTTTACTCAAAAATCACTTGAAAAGAATGATTGCATGTATGAAGTATATATGTGTGTATGTGCGTCTGTGTGTGTGTGTGTGTGTGTGTGTGTGTGTGTGTGAGAGAGAGAGAGAGAGAGAGAGAGAGAGAGAGAGAGAGGAGAGAGAGAGAGAGAGACCAAGTAAGAGGCAAAAGGAATGCAAGCGATTTGGAAAAAAAAATGAAAATTTTCATGATTTTTAGTGCATGTGTCGTGTTGACCTGTGTAAGTCATAGGTCGACCTATATGATGCATGAGCTGACCTGTTAAGGTCATGTGCCAACCTATCCAGTCAGCACATCAAACAGATCCTACAGGCTTTAGAAATGGAGTACATGAGCCGACCTGAAAATCGTATGTATCGACCTGTAGAGAAAATTTCCTTCTATGTGTCGAACTATAACGCGTATGTGTCGACATATAGCTAATTTTCACATATAAAATTCAGTTTTTTGATGCATGAAACCTTTTCTTTGATGCATGAACCTATTCTAAACCTTTTCCAACATGTTGTTATGCTTCCTAATGCTAAGATGCTGGTTTAGACTTTAGAGGATATCGTCCAATATACATAAATGCTAAAGTATCCTAGTTTTGACATCATACAAAATACATCTAACGGAAAGTTACACTCCACACACGTTGCAATTTGTTGTTTTGCCCTATTTTGGAATTCGGAAGAAAGTTGAGATCGCACCGTTGGCTTGTGATCATTTTGATTCAGAAGTTGAAGTTTTTAGTGGCATAACTCTTGGAAGGCATGCCACTATTGTTTGTATCTTGTAGTTTATTTAAGAATTTCCTCCATTTTTAGTGTCCTAGGCTTCTCCTTGCTTTGTCATAATTTTCATAGTAAAATACAATGAAATTTTGTCTAGTTAAAATGATTTATACTTAGTTTGGCCCTTTTCATAAATCTTCTGAATCTTTATAAATACATTACATTTAGTTTATTTCAAATAGACTTCATGAATTCAAATGTACAAGTTATAGATCAAATTTTTTGTCATTAAATAAAAATATTAAAATTTAAATAAAAATCATATAGTATTAATTTGTGCATCACATATAGGTAGATGTATAGTCTATAGATATGGTAGCAAATTATCTTATATGTTGTTGGAAAGTGTTATTTTTTAAAACTGAATTCATTTGGTGGAATCATATGTGAATTTGCAATAAAGATAATTTTATATGTAATGAACTTAATTTTTGTTTTGGGCTGACCATATCGACCCTGACCGATCATAATGAAGGAGTCATACTCCTTTAAGAATATTCTCAACTCATGAGAATTATCATCCTGATAATTTAAAAGGATCTTAACCGCAAGTGCATCCAACGAATCTTTACAATTCACTCCTAACAAATTTCAAGTTCGTTATTCTCTCTCTCTCTCTCTCTCTCTCTCTCTCTCTCTCTCTCTCTCTCTCCTCTCTCTCTCTCTCTCTCTCTCTCTCTCTCTCTCTCTCTCTCTCTCTCTCTCTCTCTCTCTCTCTCTCCCCCTATGTTCTTGCTATTTTAGCCAAACTCCTTGTTTTTCTAGTTTATTTGATTTATTTTCTATTTTCATCTTTTAGAAAAAATTCAAAAAAAAATTTGTAGAGTCTTATTTTTTTTTATTTGATTTTTAGTGATATTTCCATATTTTTTATATTTTATTTTAACTTTTTTTCATTTTTTTTCAATTGTTTTTCTCATTAGGGCAATATTGGTATTTTCATATTTGTTGCATTGCTGACTCATGGTGCATGACTACTAGGTCTGGCTATTCTGATTTGTTTAATTTTGATCCTGAAGTAGAAAGAACTTATCACCCACATCGTAGAGTCAATCAAGCTACTACTAGTGCACTCTTTAGTGATAATAGTTCTGATTCTCTATTTTCCCATAATTTATTTGATTCTGATTTTGAGTTTAATTATCATAACATGGCTGAACAAAGAACTCTATGAGAACTTGCTACACCAGATGTGAATAATAATGCACAATGTATTGAGTATCTTGAAGTTTCTACACCTTTTGAATTGAAATCTGGTTTAATACACTTGTTGCAAAGGTTTAGTTGTCTTACAAGTGAGGATCTGCATAAATATATGCAAGAATTCTAGTTTGTATGTTCTACTCCATTGAGGCCTCAAGGAATCACTGAAGACCATGTAAAGCTCAGAGCCTTTCCATTCTAACTACAAGGTGTTGTGAAAGATTGGTTGTATTCTATTGAGCCGAAATTTGTCACAAGCTGGAATGATCTGAAAAAAGTGTTCCTATAAATATTTGTCCCTGTCTCAAGAGTTGTTTCGATCATAAAAGAAATATGTGGTATTAGACAGGTTGACATGGAATCATTGGCCGAATACTGAGAGAAATTCAAGCAGTTAGTGTCGAGTTGTCCTCAGCGTCATATTTCTGAGTAATTATTAATCCAGTACTTTGTGAGGGATTTCTACCTATGGACATAAATATTTTATATGTTGTTAGTGGAGGAGCACTTTTTTATAAAACCTCAGCTGCAGCTAAAAGCTTAATTGAAAACATGTCACTCAACTCCCAACAATTCACAACCAGAAACAATTATATGGTTCTAACAAAAGGAGTGCATGAGAATCAAGCTTCTTCTTCCAACAAGGCTTTATAAACCATAATTGATGAGCTTACATCATTGTTGAGACAGTTGGCAGTAGGAAATACTCAAACTGAAAGGTTATGTGGCATTTTCACCTCTCCTGAACACCCAACAGATACATGTAATACCTTGCAAGAGGGTGTAGTTACTGATTTGCCTCAAGTACATGCAACAAAAATTTACAATACTCAAAGCAACAACCAGTATATGTACAACACTCCTGACCTATCTACTAAAAAGTACCATTCCAACTAGAGAAACCATCCAACCCTTCAAAATTGGAATCCATGCACACAACAACCTGGTCAACAACAATTGATGCTACCAATGCCACCACCACATAACACTCCACAAGTAACCACCTATGCACATTCCGGACCGTCATTGGAGTACCTTTTCTAGCAAATGGTGTACAAAATCTCCAATTTCAACAAAGAATAGATTCTAGTATTCTGAATTTATAGACACAGATTAGATAACTTTTCACTCTAATGAATGCCATGCAAGCTCAAGGTTCCAACCAATTACTTGCCCAAATAGTAGTGAATCCAAAAGGCCCTAATGTGATTACAATTT
This sequence comes from Lathyrus tuberosus, assembly GCA_022829125.1. Lineage (NCBI taxonomy): Eukaryota > Viridiplantae > Streptophyta > Magnoliopsida > Fabales > Fabaceae > Lathyrus > Lathyrus tuberosus. The sequence goes on from JALAZF010001123.1 coordinate 3,658, forward strand.
CCTTGATATCTAGAAAAAGTGTTGAACCAATTGAATCAGCCCCAGACGTAAGTAACAAAGTTGTTGAGCCCACAGTTTAGCCCACACCTAATCCTGATTATGAAGTTGTTATTGATACTAAGAAAGTGAAAAAGTATGTACCACCACTTCCTTTCCCGTAGAGAGCAATGAAAAATAAAAATATGGATGAGAAAGATATGGACAGGGAAATATTGGACATATTCAGGAAGGTGGCAGTAAACATTCCACTCTTGATGTTATTAAGAAAATTCCAAAGTATTCTAAATTTTTTAAAGACTTATGAGCTCACAAGAGGAGATTGAAGGGATAGTAAATTTGAAAATTGCATACTAGATTTAGGAGTTCCATTAATGTTATGCCTACTTTTATTTATAATAATCTTGATCGATGTCCATTACAAAATATAGGTCTAAACCATTTAGCTGGCAAACATGAGCAATGCCCACCCTGCCGGAGTAGTGGAAGATGTCCTTGTTCAAGTTAATAACTTTATTTTTCCTGCAAATTTTTACAATCTGGACATGGAAGGAGAAACTAAGTCAAGCAAGGTACCCATCATTTTAGGCAGGCCATTTCTGAAAATAGCAAAAACAAAAATTGATGTTGATGATGGAACAATTTCGATGGAGTTTGGTGATATCATTGCAAAATTTAACAGTTTTTATGCTATGAAACATCCCATGGAAGAACATTTTGTTTTTTTTTACATTGAATTGCTTTCTGAGCTAGTTGATGATACTTATTATGAGTTTTTAGCTGATTTTCAGTCATTGTCTGACTTTGATGATACTTACTCTTGCGATTCATGTACTGACACAAACCTTTATTCTGTTTGTGCTGAGATTGATGCTGCCTTGAAGCCTGACATTTTTCCTATAGATAAAGTTATAGATGAAGCTGTTTATGAAGTTGAAGCTCTCAACATCCCGACTGCCCCCAACCACACTATCCATTGAACAACCGCCTTCCTTAGAGCTTAAACCACTTTCTGACAATCTAAAATATGCATTTTTGGAGAGGAATGAAAAGATATCGGTAATAATTTTATCTAACCTTGATTTTGATCAAGAAGAGAAACTTTTGGAGGTCTTGAAGAAGCATAAGAAGGCAATTGGATGGACCTTGGCTGACATACCTGATATTAGCCCCTCCATGTGTATGCATATGATTTTGCGTGAGGACGGAGCTAAAGTAGTGAGGCAAACCCAAGGGCGGCTTAATCCTTTGATTTTTGATGTTGTGAAGAATGAGGTAACCAAACTATTGTAAGCAGGTATCATATACCCTATCTCATACATTAATCGGGTAACTCCAGTGCAAGTTGTACCTAAGAAATCTAATCTCACAGTGGTCATAAATGGAAAAAAAAACTGAACTTGTTCCCGCTAGAGTTCAGAACAACTAAAGAGTTTGTATAGATTACATGCAATTGAACAAGGCAACCAGAAAGGATCACTTTCCTTCACTGTTCATTGATAAGATGCTTGAACGGGGGGCTAGTAAATCACACTATTATTTTCTTGATGGTTTTAAAGGTTACTTTTAGATCCATATTGCACCTGAGGATCAAGAAAAGACAACTTGCACATGCCCATTCAGTACATTTGCTTACAGGAGAATGCCATTTGGTTTGTGCAATGCTCCTGGAACGTTCCAACGATGCGTGATTAATTTTTTTGCTGAATTTATTGAAAATTGTATGGAGGTGTTTATGGATGATTTCAATGTTTATGGTTCTTCATTTGAAACTTGTTTGAGTAGTTTGGATATGATTTTAGAGATGCAATGAAACTAACCTTGTATTAAATTATGAGAAATTTCATTTCATGGTTGAACGAGGAATTGTTTTAGGACATATTGTCTTTGGAAAAGGAATACATATTGATCTTTCTAAGATTGATGTGATTTCTAATCTGCCTTACCCATCTTGCATTCACGAGATTTATTATTTTCGATCATGCAAGTTTATACAAGTTCTTCATAAAGGATTTCAGCAAGAGTTGACAAGGTTTCCCATGTTATTTATTATGCTTCTAGAACTTTAGATTCTACGTAGGGTAATTACACTATTACTGAAAAAGTAACTTTTAGTTATTGTTTTTGCTCTTGATAAATTTAGATCATATTTGTTAGGTTCCAGGATAGTTTTTTTAATGACCATGCAACTTTGAAGTACCTGTTGAAGAAACCAGAAGCAAACCGATATTGATTCGGTGGATGTTGTTGCTCCAAGAGTTTAATTTGGAGATTAAAAATAAAAGTGGAGTTGAGAATTTAGTGGCAGACCACTTAAGCAGAATAAAGCGGGATGAATATCATTTTCCCATTCAGGATGATTTTCCTGATGAGCAGCTTTTACACCTGCGTGAGGTAACTCCTTGGTATGTTGATTTAGTTAATTATCTTGTTGCTAGAGTTTTGCCTGCATGTGCATCTAGAGCACAAATTCACAAACTCAAGTGATGCAAAATATTATGTGTGGGATGATCCATATCTTTTTAAATTCGGCATTGATCAGGTAATTAGGAGAAGTGTCCCCGACCATGAGATTGACTAATTTTGCAATTTTCTCATGCATCTCAAGTTGGGGGACATTCTGGTCCTCAAAGGACTGCAAGAAAAGTCATAGACAATGGTTTCTTTTGGTCCTGTTTTTAAGGATGGTTATAAGACTTATTGTACTTGTAAATAATGTTAAATAACACATACAACCATCAGTCATAAAAGTGAAATGCCTCAACAATCGATGCTTTTCTGTGAGGTGTTTGATGTATAGGGAATCGACTTTATGGGTCCTTTCCCTGTATCTTTCGGTTTTGTTTACATTTTATTTGTTGTTGATTATGTTTCAAAGTGGGTGTAAGCAATCCCCACTAAGACTAATGATTATAAAGTCATTGCATATTTCGTCAGGTAAAATATTTTTTGCAGGTTTTGAATACCCCGAGCTATCATAAGTGACCAAGGCACTCATTTCTGTAATCGCACCATGGAAGCTTTGCTACGAAAGTACGATTTTATGCATAGGGTCTCTACTGCATATCACCCCCAAACTAATGGGCAAGATGAGATTTCAAACAGGGAAATTAAATAGATTTTGGAAAAGATGGTGCAACCAAATAGAAAATATTAGAGCCACGCCTAAAAGAGACACTTTAAGCTCGAAGAATAGCTTTCAAAACACTAATAAGGATGTCTCCCTATCGAATTGTGTTTGGTAAGACATGCCACCTCCCAGTAGAAATTGAGCATCATGCTTATTGGGCGGTCAAAAGTTGTAATTTGGAAATGCAGAAAGTAGGTATGGAAAAAAAACTCCAATTACAGCAGCTTGAAGAGCTTAGGCTAGAAGCCTATGAAAACTCTAGAATTTATAAATATAAAACTAAGCAATTCCATGATAAGATGATTTATAGGAAGGAATCCTGATGAGTCCAAGCCTTTGTGGTTGGCATCAATTTTGGTAAAACTAACTTGACAACAAGATGTTGGACAAGATGTCCTAACATGAAGAACTAACTGAAGATCAAGATATTGGAAAAGATGTCATATCATGATGATTCGACATCTTTATCTGTTACTTTTCAGTTTTAATTATGTTATTCCAGATTTCAGATTATTTTGGGATTATTTGTTTTTCCTAGGTGGCGTCCAAGATTGAGGAATCAGAGATTCTGATTAGATTCTTATTACAATTTGAAGATGTTGTTTCTAAGTGTGGAGACACTTTAGGAAACTTAGGATTGAAGAAACTATTCTAGAGGAGAATTAGTTGCAGATTCTGTGGAGCAGAATTGCTGCATTTTTTAAGCCCAAATCCATTCATGTTTATGGTTATAAATATGATGGATTTAACTTAGGAAAAGTGTGGAAAATACATCGTTCCCTAGTGAGTTTAGGGTTTGTATTTTTGTGAGCCTCTCTTGTGTCGTGTTGATACTAGAGCTGAACAGTTTACATTGAGTTGTAATTTTACTCACTGTTGTGATTGAAAGGGAATTGAGAAGGGTCTCATACCTAGAAAGTGTCTTAGGTAGAAATTTAACACGGGTAGTGATTAAGTGATAAGTTGTAAACCGGAGATGTTTAGCTTAGAATTAATACTATCTAGTGGGTTTCATTCCTGGCTTGGTAGCCCCCAGATGTAGGTGTTGTTGTTCACTGAACTGGGTAACAATTCTTGTGTGTTATTTTTTTTAGCATTGATTATTCTGCTCCTTATTATCCTTGTGTGTGAAATAGAGATCAAGTGTCTTGACATCTCTCAGGACATCTAAGATCTGCTATACCAGAATTTCAATTGGTATCAGAGCAGGCATCTTGCTCTACATCTGGGTGAGACTCAGGGACGATACTTTCTAGTTCAATGGATAAAGAAGGAGGAATATTAAATAGACCACCCATTCTTAATGGTTCCAATTATGAATATTAGAAAGTGCGCATGGTGGCATTCATCAAGTCTATGGATAGTAAAGCTTGGAAGTCTGTGGTCAAAGGGTGAGACCCACCAAAGGCCAAAGATAAGGATGGGAAGATCACTGATGAGTTGAAACCTGAGGAAGACTGGGATGATGAAGATGATAAGCTTGCTCAAGGTAACTCCAAAGCCTTGAATGCCTTGTTCAATGGTGTTGATAAGAACATCTTTAGGCTGATCAAAAACTCTATTGTTGCCAAGGATGCTTGGGAGATTCTGAAGACTGCGCATCAAGGAACGTCTAGGGTAAAATCCTCAAGACTTCAACTTCTCACCACCGAGTTTGAGAACTTGAGGACAAAGGAGGATGAAAGTATTCAAGACTTTCATATGAACATTGTTGATATTACCAATAGTTCAAGTGATCTTGGAGAGAAAATTCCAGAAGCCAAGTTGGTTCAAAAGATCCTAAGGTCACTTCCAAAGAAATTTGATATGAAGGTGATTGCCATTGAAGAAGCCCAGGATATAAACACTATGAAAGTGGATGAACTCATGGGATCTCTTCAGACTTTTGAGATGGCAATCAATGAGAAAGGTGAAAAGAAGAAAAATATAGCTTTGGTGTCTAATCAAGAAGAATGTGATCCTAATTCCAATGAGAAATTGTCCAAAGCTGTGGGACTTCTTGAAAAACAATATAACCAACTGTTGAAGAAACTGAACGAGAAGTTTAGATCCAATGTCAAGGCTCAGTCTTCTGACATCAACAGAAGGAAATATTTTGGAAGAAGAACTAATAATGATAAGAAATTCAACAGGGGAAAGGGAATCCAATGTTATGAGTACGGAGGGTTTGGACACACAAGAGCAGAGTTTCCTACCTTCCTCAAGAAGGAGAAGAAATGGCTATCTACTTCTTGGTCTGAAGATGACTCCTCGAGCGACGGAGAAACTGCTAAACATGTCTCTGCACTTACTGGAGTATATGATTCGAACAAGGAATCAGATGTTGAAGATCTCACCCCTGATGAACTAGCTGCCTCTTATAAGGAGCTGTGCATCAGAAGTGCTGAAGTATGTCAATTAGGGAAGGATCAGCAGAATCTTATTGCTCAACTTTGTGATGAAAGACTAAAGCACTTAGCCACCATTTCTGATCTGGAGGATGAAGTTGTGTTGATCAATTCAAAACTTGACAATATGACTAAGTACATAAGAATGTTCAATATCAGCTTAGATGTGCTGGCTGAAAATCTTAATTCTGGAAGAAATGCTGGAAATGGAAGAGGACTCGGTTATAATGAAGGACAAATGCCTGGTGTGAACTCTGTTCAACAGAAAAGAAAGCAAGATCAAACGGTGTCAAGTAGGATGTCCCAACATCGTCAAATACCTCAGAAGAACTTCTCAAGAAGAAGGAATCAAGACAAGAAGTGTCATCACTGTGGTAAGTATGGTCACATAAAGGCTTACTGCTACAATTTACATGGTTATCCCAAATCATCAACTCGACCCAGAAGGAGAAATGAGGTTGCTAAAGGAAAGAAGAAGTGGATTCCTAAGAATGAAATTGTCGCCCTCATAGCTCATACCTCTCTAGGAGTCTCTGCCAGAGAAGACTGGTATTTTGATAGTGGTAGTTCTAGACACATGACTGGTGTCAAGAAATTCTTAGTTGATATTAAACCTCATTCCACTAGCCATGTCACCTTTGGAGATGAGTCAAAAGGTGAAATAAAAGGAGTTAGGAAGCTGAATTATGTTGGGCAGCCTAGTCTGGATAAAGTGTTGTTTGTCAAAGGATTAATTGTTAATCTGATAAGTATTAGCCAATTGTGTGACCAAGGCCTCAAGGTTAACTTCTCTAAATCTGAGTGTCTGGTAACAAATAATAAAGAGGAACTTATCATGAAGGGTACCAGATCCAAGGATAATTGTTACCTGTGGGCTCCCCTTGAAACAAAGTGTCCCTCATCCTGCTTGATGTCAAGAGAATATGAGGTGAAGATGTGGCATCAGAAACTTGGCCACTTGCACTTGAAGGGAATGAAATAATTCTTGTCTAAAGAGGCTGTCAGAGGTATTCCTAATCTAAAATTAGATGAAGGAAAAGTATGTGGCGAATGTCAAATTGGAAAACAGACAAGGATGTCACATAAAAGGCTTCAACATCTGACCACCTCAAAAATCTTGGTGCTACTGCATATGGACTTGATGGGACCTATGCAGGTTGAAAGTCTTGGTGGAAAGAGGTATGCGTATGTTGCAGTGGATGACTTCTCTAGATACACATGGGTGCATTTCATCAAAGAGAAAACAGAAGTATTTGAAGTATTCAAAGGGCTGTGTCAAAAAATTCAAAGGGAGAAGGATTGTGGCATAGTTAGAATCAGAAGTGACCATGGGAAGGAATTTGAAAACAACAAGTTTAATGATTTATGTTGCTCTGAAGGAATTAGTCACAAGTTTTCTTCACCCATCACCCCTCAATAGAATGGTGTTGTTGAGAGAAAGAATAGGACAATTCAAGAATGTGCAAGGGTCATGCTTCATGCCAAAAAACTTCCATATCATTTTTGGGCTGAAGCCATGAATACAGCTTCTTACATTCTAAATAGAGTACCATCAGATCAGGCACATCCTCCACATTATATGAGCTGTGGAAAGGAAGGAAGCCAACTGTGAAATACTTCCATGTTTTTGGAAGTAAATGTTACATCTTGGTTGACTGTAAGCAAAAGAGGAAGATGGATCCCAAAAGTGATGAAGAAATCTATTTTGGGATACTCTACAAATAGCAGAGCCTACAGAGTTTTCAACTCAAGAACTCAGGTTGTGTTGGAATCCATAAATGTTGTGGTTGATGACTCAACTACAGAAGTCGGTGTTACTGATAATATTTGAGCATTCTTTCCTATGGGGGTGAAGATATCACAAAGGATGTTGGAACATCACATGATGCTCCTGAAGGTGTTGCAGAATCAAATGATGTTAATCCTGAATCTAGAGAGACTGAAAAGGTTAACAAGGGACCCTCGATCAAAGTTCAGAAAAATCATCCTAAGGAGCTTATAATAGGAGATCCAAATGGTGGAAGAATGACCAGGTCAAGAGATGTTGTTGATGGCGCTTATTTTGTCTCAAAGTTGGAACCCAAGAATGTCAAGGAGGCCTTGACTGATGAATTATGGATCAACACTATGCAAGAGGAACTGTGGAAATTCAAAAGGCATAAAGTCTGGGATCTTGTGCCAATACCTGAAGGGTCAAATGTGATTGGTACAAGATGGGTGTTTAAAAACAAGTCCGATGAGCAAGGTGTGGTCACGAGAAATAAGTCTAGACTTGTTGCTCAAGGGTACACTCAGATTGAAGGAGTGGACTTTGATGAAACGTTTGCTCTTATTGCTATATTGGAGTCTGTTAGACTGCTATTTGGAGTAGCTTGCCTGTTGAAATTTAAGTTATTTCAAATGGATGTTAAGAGTGCCTTTCTGAATGGATAGTTGAATGAAGAAGTATATGTGGAACAACCTAAAGGGTTTGTTGATCCTAAGTTGAAGAAGGCTTTGTATAGGTTGAAACAAGCTCCAAGGGCTTGGTATGAGAGGCTAACTGAATTCCTCGTAAACCATAGTTACAGAAAAGGTGGAATTTACAAAACTCTCTTTGTTAAAGAAAGGGATGGAAAACTCATGATAGCCCAAATCTATGTTGATGATATTATGTTTGGAGGGATGTCAGATGAGATGGTTCAACACTTTATCAAGCAAATGCAATCTGAGTTTGAGATGAGTTTAGTGGGGGAATGAACCTACTTTCTTGGTCTCCAAGTCAAACAGATGGAAGACTCCATATTCCTTTGTCAAGGCAAATATGATAAGAGTATTGTGAAGAGTTTGGCCTGGAGAATGATAACCACAAAAGAACTCCTGCTCCTATACACCTGAAGTTGTCTAAGGATGAAAAGGGTATTAGTGTTTATCAGAGTCTATATAGAAGCACGATTGGTAGTCTTCTATACCTTACTGCTAGCAGACCTGACATAACTTTTGCGGTAGGAGTCTGTGCTACATATCAGGCTGAACCTAAAGTTAGCCATATTAATCAGGACAAAAGAATTCTGAAGTATGTAAATGGTACATGCGACTATGGTCTGCTATATTCTCATAGTTCTAATTCCATGTTAATAGGATATTGTGATGTTGATTGGGCCGGGAGTGCTGATGATAGGAAGAGCACCTCTGGTGGATGTTTCTTTCTAGGAAACAACTTGATCTCAGGGTTTAGTAAGAAGAAAAAATGTGTTTCTTTGTCTACTGTTGAGGCTGAATACATAGCTGCAAGTAGCAGCTGTTCTCAAATGATGTTGATGAAGCAGATGCTGACTGAGTACAATGTCAATCAAAATGTCATGACACTTTTCTGTGACAACTTAAGTGCCATTAATATTTCAAAGAATCCTATTCAGCATAGCAGAACCAAACATATTGACATCAGACATGACTTTATTAGAAATCTTGTGGAAGACAAAGTTATAACCTTGGAGCATGTTGCCACATAGAATCAGTTAGCTGACATCTTCACTAAAGCCTTGGATGCTAATCAATTTGAAGTGTTGAGAGGAAAGCTTGGAGTTTTCCTGTCTGGAGATTTGTAGCTGTCAACTTGGAGTGGGAATGCTATTCAAGTAATTGCATATGTGTTCCCACTAAATACAGAGAGGTCTTCAAAGACTACTCTCAGGCTGGGCAATACTTTTCAACTGTATCATATCATGAAGAAGAGGAAGAGGATGATGAGGAAACTGAAGATGACTACTGAATGTTATCTTCTTTTTAATTTTTTGTGTGGTTATGTATGCGCTTAATGCCCATGATTATTTTTGGAACCTTATATGCTTATTTTGTACTCTATTACTCTATGATTTTGCTTGGTTATTTGGTTAGTTTATCTGCCTTTGTCATATTATGGCTAAAAAGGGGGAGTAATACTAACTTTACTAACCACTGTTTACTGTTGCGGCTAACTGTTGAGGGGGAGTATGATGATTTGTTGCTTGTAGAAGAAGGAACTGATTGAGGGGGAGGCAAGATGTTTTTTCGCTGCTAATGTTCTGATGTTTTGATATTCTGTTTCTTGGCCTCGGACTGTGGTTTTCTGTCTGCAAGTTTCATTTAGTTAGTTTTAGCCAAAATCTGCCAAAGGGGGAGATTGATGAGTCTAAGCCTTTGTGGTTGGCATCAATTTTGGTAAAACTAACATGACAACAAGATGTTGGACAAGATGTCCTAACATGAAGAACTAACTGAAAATTAAGATGTTGGACAAGATGTCCTATCATGATGATTCGACATCTTTGTATGTTACTTTTCAGTTTTAATTATGTTATTCCAGATTTCAGATTATTCTGGGATTATTTGTTTTTCCTAGGTGGCGTCCAAGATTGAAAAATCAGAGATTCTGATTAGATTCTGGTTACAATTTGAAGATGTTGTTTCTAAGTGTGGAGACACTTTAGGAAACTTAGGGTTAAGGAAACTATTTTAGAGGAGAATTAGTTGCAGATTATGTGGAGCAGAATTGCTGCGATTTGGAAGCCCAAATCCATCCATGTTTATGGTTATAAATAGGATGGATTTAACCTAGGAAAAGTGTGGAAAATACATCGTTGCCTAGTGAGTTTAGGGTTTGTATTTTTTTGAGCCTCTCTTTTGTCGTGTTGATACTAGAGCTGGACAGTTTACATTGAGTTGTAATTTCACTCACTGATGTGATTGAAAGGGAATTGAGAAGGGTCTCATACCTATGAAGTGTCTTAGGTAGAAATTAAGCACGGGTAGTGATTAAGTGATAAGTTGTAAACCAGAGGTGTTTAGCTTAGAATTAATACTATCTAGTGGATTTCATTCCCGGCTTAGTAGCCCGCAAACGTAGGTGTTGTTGTTCACCGAACTGGGTTAACAATTCTTGTGTGTTATTTTTTTTTAGCATTCTGTATTCTGTTCCTTATTATCCTTGTGTGTGAAACAGAGATCAAGTGTCTCGACATCTCTCAGGACATCTGAGATCTGCTATACCAGAATTTCAAATCCTCTATTGGCCAAAAAGTTTTACAATTTAACTCCCACCTAAAAATTATGGCTGGGAAACTTTGTTCCAAGTGGATTATCCCATTTGTTATCACCAATGTTTTTCCTCATGGTGCATTAGAAATAAAAAGCATGGGTACTGACAAAGTATTTAAAATCAACGGCCAACGTCTGAAGCTATTCCATGAAAGTTTTGTGTTTGAAAATGCAACCATAGAAGAGTTTTCCTTGGAAAAGCCAACCTACCATGCAGTTTGATCAGAGAGTCCTTATTCCTTTCTATCATACTTATTTTATATTTTTCATTTTCATTAAGTATAATGCATGTTTAAAGTGTGGGGAAGTGAGCCATTTACTTGTGTGTTTTCTTATTTGTCATTTACTTGTGTGTTTTCTTATTTGTCATTTACTTGTTTTCTTATTTTGAAAAAAAATAGTTTCAAATCCATATTTCACCTGAGTATCAAGAAAAGACAACTTTCATATGCATATTCAGTACATTTGCGTACAGAAGGATGCCATTTGGTCTTCGCAATGCTCGTGGCACTTTCCAGCGATGCATGATTAGTATTTTTTTACTGAATTTATTGAAAATTGCATGAAGGTGTTTATTGATGATTTCACTGTTTATGGTTCTACATTTGATACATGTTTGAGTAGTTTGGATATGATTTTAGAGAGATGCATTAAAACTAACGTTGTATTGATCTATGAGAAATGTCATTTCATGGTTAAACGGGGAATTGTTTTAGAACATATAGTCTCTGGAAAAGGAATACAGGTAGATCCTGCAAAGATAGATGTGACTTCTAATATGCCTTACCCATCTTGCATTCGTGAGATTCGTTCTTTTCTTGTTCATGCAGGTTTTTACAGGCGCTTCATAAAGGATTTAAGCAAGATAGCTCACCCGCTGTCAATTTTTTTGAAAAAGAATGTCACTTTCAACTTTGATGACAAATGCAAAAAGGTGTTTGACTTCTTGAAGAAAGCACTGACCTCTACTCCCATCATCTCGCCACCTGAATGGACCCTCCTTTTTGAAATTATGTGTGATGCATCTAACAGTGCAGTGGGGGGGGGGGGGGGGTCCTAACACAAAAAGTTGACAAGATTGTCCATGTTATTTATTATGCTTCTAGAACTTTAGATTATGCGCAGACTAATTACACTACTACTGATAAGGAACTTCTAGCTATTGTTTTTTGCTCTTGATAGGTTTAGATCATATTTGTCTGGTTCCAAGGTAGTTGTTTTACTGACCATGCAACTTTGAAGTACCTGTTGAAGAAACCAGAAGCAAAGCTGAGATTTATTTTTAGCCACTTAGCCAAAAAGCCTACCCTAAAATCATATCACCCCCTTGTTTGAAACCCCTTTGAGCCAATTTATACTATTTTTTGTCTATAACTTATTACAATCCTAAAGTGGAAAACAATGTTATCACCTTATTTAAAGGGATGAAGGAGTTTTGTTTGGAGTTGTGTGGGGTTGAATTTGTGCTGTGATATTTCAAAAGCTGGCAGAAAAGAAAAAAATTAGAAATAATAGAAAAGGAAAAAAAAGGATGGCAATTCATATTACTGTCATATTCCTTCTGAAAAAGAAAAAAAAAAAGAAAAAGAGGAGAGTAAAAGAGAAAATGATTGCAAAGTTGTTATTTGAAAGTGAATGAAATTTTAGTTAAACTCCTGCAATTTCTTTCAATTTTCTTTTATCCCTTTAAATATTAGCCTAGTACCCCTTAGGATTTATCTTACATTTACTTTGGCCACGTTACAACCTAATAAAGCCCTTTTGATCTTTGTGTGCATGTATTTTAAGTGTGAATGTTAGAGTCTTTTCAAGCTTATGGTAGTGTTAATTTTCATGATGTGTTTTGAGTGCTAGTTTTCATGTTTTTAGTGTGCTTTACAATTTTAATTTCATATTTCTCTTATTCTATATCCAGTATTTATTTTTTGAATAAATAATAATTTGATACTTTCTCGATGTGCAGATTATAACTTGAGCTACGAGATGGTGTTTGACACGTTCTAATATGCGTTGGAAAGACGAAAGGATTAGCTATAAGTTTTTTGTTGAAGTCAGAAGCTAATTCGGAGTACACAAGAGTCAAATATTGTGTTTTTGTTCCAGACTTTATAAATTAATTAGTTTTGGGTCGGTTTTTATGTTTTCGGGTCGATTGTTATTAGGGCCCAATTTCCCTTATATCATTTAAACAAAATTCGCAGCCTTAGGTTTATTATTCATAGTTTATACAAAATAACATTAGACGGCTACAATTCCTATGGAAAGCTAATTTTCCAAAGGTTGATCTACTGATAACAGTTTCCATCAAACCTTGAGGTTATTGTAATTTCAATTCGATTTCAATTCCTTTTAAATTATTTTGTGTTTCTTGCATGCTTAATTCAGCTTTCGTAGAATATGTTGATTTAATCAATAGATGTGTGTTCCTAAGTTTAACCTTGTTTAACATAGCTTTTTCGTTAATTCGCCCAATCTTTACCTGTTTATTTAATTAGGAAAATAGGACATAAATTGTATATTTTAATCGAATAGGGATCGAATCTGCTTAGGAAATTGGATTTATAATAATCTGTGATAGGTTGGAACCCGAATCAGTAGATTAGCTCGTTAATTTTATTCAAAATCAAATTTTGTTAATCATACTCTTAATAGAAAATCAAATCACCATTGTTTCAGTCGATTTGTTAAAATACTCAAGAGTCCTTACGATAGAACTCAAGTGTCCCGTCCGTTTACTATGTTTATTAAACTAGTTTTTGACCCGTGTGCGACAGCGAATCACGTGCCCAATCAGCATCAGTGAAGATAGACACGTTTCTTTCACTAGTCTTCTTAAAAAGTAAGCCTTTTTCGAGATTTCCCTTTAATTATCTCAGTATCCTATAGAATGTGTCATTATGTTCCTCGAATGGAGAATGCATAAACTGAATTATTACACTAATCGAGAAAGCAATATCATGTCGGTGTGTGAAAAATAAATCAGTTTCCCAACGAATCTCTGGTATCTTCTAGTATCAACGGGAACATTACCTTCTCCCCAAAGTTTAGTATTAGGATCCATATGGGTATCTGTTGGATGACATCCACTATTCCTTCTTATTTTAATAAGTCTAGAATGTATTTCTTCTTTGAAACCACTATATCGTTCTTTGATCAAGCAACCTCCATACCGAGAAAATATCTCATGGATCCCAAGTCCTTGATTTCAAAGTCTACTGCTAATTTCTCTTTTACTCTTTCCATTTCAACTGTATCATCTTTAGTAAGGAGAATATCATCAACATAATTAATTAGGATAACGAATTTCCCATTGTGGGAGAACTTTGTGAACAATGTGTGATCAGTTTGTCCTTGAATGTACCCTTGTTTCTTCATGGACTGAGTGAATTTTTCAAACCGAGCTCTAGGGTTCTACTTTAATCCATACAAAGACTTATTTATTTCATATGCATTTGATCTAATTTTATTTTCAAACCCAAGAGGAATGTACATATATATTTCTTCTTCAAGGTCTCCATTGAGAAAGGAATTTTTAACATTCAATTGATGTAGGGGTCAGTCCAGATTAGCAGCAAGAGATAAGAGAACTCTAATAGTGTTAAATTTTTCAACAAGAGCAAATGTCTCTGATTAGTTTACACCATAAGACTGAGTAAATCCCTTAGCCATCACACGCCTTATACCTTTTAATTGACCAATTTGAATTATACTTCACAGTAAACACCCATTTGCATCCAAGTGTATTCTTGCCATCTAGCAGTGTCATAACACTCTAACTTTTGTTATTTTCAAGAGCTTTAATCACCTTTAGTACAACTTCCTTCCAGTTCAGAATTTCTAGAGCAACTTGTACACTTTTTAGAGGTGAATGCAAACAGATATGAATACAAATTTGAATATGATATAAAATTGGACATAGGGTGTTTAGTGCAAGATCTAACGAGTTTTCTCATGGCAACATGATCATCTATATCAGGACACAAAACATAACTCTCAAAAACAAAGATAGACTTGCCTTTCCTTTTCTTAGGAGGTTGATCATTCCTCGGTTCAGATTCATGATAGTGTTGAGATGTGGACTCATTCCTTTCTTTGTGGTGCTTTTTCACATAAACCTTCCCTTTCCAAATCTTGTTTCCTAATTCAAATGTGTTCTCTTTAAGTGACTCATTATTCTGTGGCATTTTAATCAGATCATTATTATCATCATTTTCAAGATTCTCATTGTTTTCTACATGAGAAAATGTAGGCTCGGATTCACCAAGTTCCTTACTCATAACATGAGTAGGATCAGATAAAGAATCATGGTCATTTTCTATTGGTGTAGAAGTATAAGTCTTAGAACTTTATGGTATAAGAAAAGATCAATTATTTTAAAAAAAAACTCATGTCCTTAGTTTGAAATGAGTCTTCCTTTATATCCCCCCTTGAAGATGAGTGTCATCAAAAAAAGGTTTATTTTTAAAGAACGTAACGTCCATAATGGCAAATATTTTCTTGTTTTTTTGGATCAAAACATTTATATCCCTTTTGGGTTGGGGAGTATCCAACAAAAACACATTTTATAGCACATGGTTTAAGTTTTTCAACATTTTTATGTTCATGAACAAAGGTTGTGCAACCAAATATTTTTAATCTCAAATCAGTTGAAACGCGAGTACTAGGAAAACATTCTTTGAAAATATTAATTGGAGTTTGAAAATTGAGAACTTTGGAGGACATTCTCTTAATTAAATATGCAGCTGTTAAAACAGCTTCTCCAGATAGTTTAATACCTTACTTGAGAAAAGTAAAGCTCTAGCAACCTCTAATAAATGTAAATTTTTTTCTTTTGAAAACTCCATTTTTTTAGGAGTATTAGGACATGAACTTTGATGTATAATCTCGTTTTTAAGAAAAAAATCATCCATAATAGTGTTAAAATATTATTTGCCCTTATCACTTCTAAAGACTTGAATATTTGTTTTAAATTGGTTTTGCACCATTGTAACAAAGTCTTTTATAGCCTGACAAACATTTGATTTCCCCTTTAACAAGTACACCCAACATACTCTTGAATCATCATCTATACATGTGATAAACCATTTTTTGAGAGAAAGTGTACTTGTACTAGGGCCCCAAACATCACTATGAATAATAGAAAAAGGTTGTGATGGTTTATAATGTTGTATTGGAAATTGAGGATGATTATGGTTTTTAAAATCACATGCTTCACATTTAAACAAAGAAAAGTTCTTATTATGAAATAACTTAAGAAACAAGTGTTTTAAGTAACTAAAACTAGAATGACCTAATCATAAATGCCATAACATTAACGCTGCCATCATTATTATTCAAAACAAAACAAAAAAAGACTCAAAGCAAGAACTTTTTATTTTTTTAAGGTAGTTGTGGTGCAAATCCAATGTCAAGGTTGTAGAGTCCTCCACTTTCCTTAGCACTTCCAATCATCTTCCCCGAGTTCAAATCATAAAAGACACGGTGAGATTGGGAAAAAATTGGTTTGATAATTTATATCTTGGGCTAATTTACTGACGAACATTAAATTACATGATAGTTTGAAACATGAAGGACATCTTTAAGAGTTAACACTAGAGACAACAAAGCTGACCCTTTACCTGCAATGGTTGAAAATGAGCCATCTGTAATTTTTATTTTTTTATTACCTGCATATTAACTATATGAAAAGAACAGAGTGGATTCACATATCATGTGATTAGAGTCACCTAAATCTACTATCCAAGTATGACTAGGACTAACACTAAGAAATGCATAATTACCTTTTGTTACTATACAACAAGAAAGAGTTAGAGACTCGAGGTGTTTGAACAATTTGTCTAGTTTTTCTGTAGTTATTGGAAGCTGAGTCAAAGAGGATTGTTGCCCTTGATCAGAATTACTAGCATAAAATACATGACCACCACCTTTCTTCTTCCAATTATGAGGTTGCCTTTGAGCTTCCAACAAGTTTCATGTGTATGCCATTCGCGCATGCAGTGATCACACCAAAGAACTTTGTTTAACCTTTTTTCCTCGTCGAGGTTCCTAGTAGCTAGAGTTGGGCCTTCAGATTCAGAGTTTCCTCGAAGAGTTGGCAATGGTATTTTTCCTAAAATCCGACCTCTTACCTCATCAAGATATTTATTCTGCCCAGGGAGAAACATGAAGACACAATCATTTTATTGCTTCTTGAGAAATAGAACATTATCTTCTGCACACCTTTATTTGTCATCATAATAGAGATCCAACTCTTACCACGGGTTTAACAACTCATTTTAATAAGGAGTTAAACTATTGTCACCTTGTTTAGCATGTCATAACTTTGATTTTAAACCAAAATTTTGGGAGGATTTTTTAATATCAGTGTATGTTTCCTTAACATCTTCCCACGCATCCTTTGCAGAAGGCAAAAACATGTAAGACTTACATATTCCAGTTTCCATAGAGCTTACTAACTAAGAAATAATCAATGAGTTTTCAAACTTTTATTGTTTGAAAAGGGTCTCCCATTTCCAGTTCAGTTATTACTTCTGTTAAAAAACCAAGCTTCCCTTTTCTATCCAATACAAAACGAACAGCTTGGGTCCATTCATTATAGTTATTCTCATTCATATTAAGAATATTGACCTTAAGAGAGTATGAGTAACCCTTTTGTTCATTGTATCCTATCTTCAAATTATTATCGCCATAAACACTGATGTTTTTATTTCCATTAATGTCGGTATTACCGCCACTATTTACGATGAACTCTAGTGTGGCATCTCCGCGACCACTATAGTTACCTCGGCCACGACCGTCTTTTTTGCTACTTCCATCTTCGCGGCCAACACCGTCTCCTATGGCACTGCCATTTCTACGACCACCACCGCGGTCTACGCCTAACTCAGGTGGTTGCTCGCCATGGTTGGTTGTAGAGGATTCGTTGTAAGCCTGTGATAAGGAAGACCACCTATTGTGATTCACCATAGGAGGCTAAACGGGTATGTGAAATGGTTTAGGTAAGGAAACAAGTTGAATAGTAATACCTCTAACTCAGGGCTCTTGATATCATATTGGAAGATAATAGGTAAATGTTTTTTATTTATTCCTCAACCAAAGGTTGGGTTTTATAGTGAAAATACAATTAATCCTCTCCTTAAATTAAGGGGAAAATTATTAGATTGGAAATAAAAGGGCATAATGGAATCCTTTAGAATTGCCTAGAAAATAATAAAATAGGGAAATAAATATTGATGTATTTTATAACAATATATGTTTTGCAATTGACTTAATAAGCAGGATTATGGATGCAGACATGTGTGGAGACAAGTTAGATAGAAGATTGCCACTAGATATTTGTTAACTTATTTGGAGCATAAATTTCATGGTGCTCAAAGAAGAAATTTGTTGTGGCATTGTCATCACGTGAAACTGAATGCATGGTAAGATCACAAGTTGTTTTCCACACAATATGGATAGAATCAATGCTCAAGAAAATAAATATCGAAGTAAATAATCTCATCACACTATTGGTTGACAATAAATGTGCATTAAGTATGGAAAGAAATATTATGTTACGAGGGAAAACTTTTATTTTATGAGGGATCAAGTGAATGATATGAGGCTAGAAGTGATGCAGTGTCTGAGTATCAACTTGCTGATTTATTAACTAAAGGACTAAAATCTAACATGTTTTTTCTCTTAGAAATGAATTAGATTTGGCACAATTAATTGAGTAGTTTTCTAAAAATAATTAAATTATGGGAACATGTTGTTGATTAAGTTAACTATAATTTGTTAGAAGTTGACAAAAGATATAAATCAACTTTGTTAGTTAGAGTTAGTCTGTTAACTTGTTACTAAAGTTACTTATATATATATATATATAACTTGTTACTAAAGTTACTTTTATATATATATATATATATATATATATATATATATATATATATATATATATATATATATATATATGTGTGTGTGTGTGTGTGTGTGTGTGTGTGTGTGTGTATCATATGAGAATGTCATTTTTATGTGAGAACATGAGAATGAATCTGAACCATTAGATTTTATAATGAATGGTGGAGATTATGTGTCAACTTTTTTTCTCTCTCCTCCATCATTTATTTTAGGGTTAATAGTGAATTTCACCCCTGTAATGTTAGCGAATTTTGCTTTCCCCCCCCTCCATGCCTTTTGGCAACGGTTTTTTCAAAAAAAGCGTTGCCTAAACCTACCTATGGCAACGGTGGGGGGGTAAAACGAAACACGCTCATATGGCAGGGGGGTTTCATATAAATAACCCTTTATTTTATTAATGGAGGAGAGAGAAAAACAAAAATCATACATAATCTCCACCATTTATTTTAAAATCTAATGATTCAGATTCATTCTTATGTTCTCACATAAAAATGATATTCTCATAGGATATGAACCCTATATATATATATATATATATATATATATATATATATATATATATATATATATATATATATATATATATATATATGTGTGTGTGTGTGTGTGTGTGTGTGTGTGTGTGTGTTGATATAAGTTGTTATAAATTAATGAACATTTAATGTTCATGTGTGTGTGTTTTAAAATGATAAGAAAAATAGAATGGAGTAAATGTTAATAAATGCAGGGGAAATAGCCCCACATAGAAAGATTTACTCACATTCTAAGCCTTAATAAAGAGTTAAGAACATTAACTCAACAAAAAGACAAAAGAGGATAAAATGCCACATGGACAAATATGGTGGTCTCAAGCATTATGCCACTTGTCTTCTCCATACACCCCTCGCCGGTGTCGCCACCGACGACACCGATTTAGGCTCCGGGACCGGGTCTGAGGGCGTGCGTGTAGAGGCTCTAGTGGCGGCTTGTAGGAGGCACTTGAGCACTTAGACACGATGCATCAGAGTAATCATGCTACTTGCGGTGGCCGGTCTTCGGTCGGGCTCATAATTGCTCTCGTTTTGGTTGATGCATGCGTTTGAATATTGAATTTAAAAAGAAGCAACACTTTGTGAAGTGTTGTAGAATGAAAAGAGGCAACGCTTGGAAATAATGCAACTTTCAATTAAAATGTGTTGTTTCATCAAGGGTCGCAACCTTGTGAAACAAAACATACATAACCTATAAATATTTTATTCGAATTCAGAAAATCATATCACAAACCGAATATCCTCTTGAACAAAATTCCAATCTATCTTCACTACAAATCGAGCTTTTGTCGGTCTTGCGCAAATTTGATATAAGGCTGAATTATTCTAGGTATTATTGCGTTTCAACTCTAAGACATATTTTAGAGTGCTTGAAGTACTTTTAAGGAAAGTGACACTATTCATGGTTCAGACATGGATTCATTCAACTTTACCGATATTTCTAACAATCTTAAAAGTATTCAAATAATGGCTTCCGACGCTGTAGTTTCAAGCATCAAAGTTATGAACTAGGACCTTCTCAAATTGGATCGCTTTGATGGAACCAACTACACCCGACGGCAAGATATGATGACATTCATACTGACCACTCTGAAGTTTCATTATGTCTTAGATCCTGACTTACCACCAATTCCTGAACCAACCGAAGATGACTCTGATGAACTCAAGAATGAGCGTAAGAAACGTAAAGAGGAGGAATTGTTATACCATGGACATATCCTGAATACGCTATATGATCATCTCTAAGACCTCTATACGGATACTTAGTTTACATTAAAAACCTGGAAAGCACTCGACTTTAAATTCAAGGCCGAAGAGGATGGTGAAAGCTCTGAGTGTTTAACTAAATTTTGATAAAACATAAATGTTGTGAAAGATGTTTCAACATGGGAGTTTTCAGCCCCAGACTAAAAATGTCAAGTAAAATGTCACAACATGAAGATTCGACATCATGACTGTTACAGTAGGTTTTGGTTTTAAATATGTTCCAAGATTCAAGGCGATTGGCAGTGGATCAAGGATCAAAGATATGAAGCCCAACTCAGCAGAAAACTATAAAAGAAGACCAAGACCTAGACAGAAAAATGAGAGAGGACGGCATAGACTTAGGAATCCTATTTTGTAAAGTAGGGTTTAGGTTTAAGAGTCATAGGTTTCTCTTGTAAGTTTCCCTCTGTGTCGATTTGATGCAGTGTGGTAGACATAGGAACTTGTACAGCTTTAGAAGCCCGTAGGCAATGAATCGTGAGTGTTCTTGGATGAAGCTTTGAAGCAAATCCAAGTTAACTTGTTAGTCAAGGATGCTAGACTGAACTTTGTATTGGAAGGGGTGTCTTTCAATAGGGTAGATACAGTTATGGTGTAGTAACTGCTAGATAATAACAGGTTGTGATTTAGGAAGTGAGAGGGGGTTCTCTTATCATTTAGATGTGACTTCTAATGATAAAGTCTTCATTGGGTAGTGATAGGTTAGCGTGGGTGATTTCTGTAAATCTGAGGTTGTTTGCATAAAACTATACTACTGATAGTGATTACTTCTTCCTGGATTGGTATCCCCAAGATGTAGGTGAATTGCACCAAACTGGTTCATCATATTTTGTGTTGTTTATCATTCTTCTATTTTCAGTTCAGTCTTGAATAACATGTTCGATCAGATGTCGTGACATCTGTGATTGTGCAGTTCTGATATTCTAGGTATCAGTCTGTTGTTGCGCCTCTGAGTTTAAATGATTATGTAGCACAATGTCTTGACATGTATTAGGACATCTGCTGCTGTATAGGCCAGAATTTCAATTGGTATCAGAGCAGGCATCATGTCTGGTTCTGGATGAGATCTTTGGGAGATACTTTCTGGCGTTTAAACAAGGAGGAGTTTGAAGATCAAATCAATCAACTCAGACATACTCAAGGGTATTAATGGATGAGATGGATCGAAGGGAGCAACCCGGAGGTTGTTCATATTGCTGAGGAGATTCTACAACAACTATAGGAGAAGTGGCTAGTTCTCTTGTTGGGGTGTCTTATAAGATGTTCTGACATCTTATTAGGGAAAGCAGGATCTGTTCCTTGGTGGTTCCACTGCATGTGTTTCTGATGGAAGAGCTCTAGAATTATGGGATTCTGGAGTTGTTACTAAAGACAGTTGGTGGAAGGTCTCAATCATCGGCCTCTATATGTGAAGATATTTGTTTTCTTTTATTCCAAAGTTGGGAGTGATGAAATGAAGGGAGTTGTTGGAAGATATCTACTATGGTGATTTGGTACTTTGAAGCTTGGTTTCTTGATGCAGTTGAAGTCAGTTGAAGAGGAGAGGAGTTGAGTTTAAGTTTATCAAGTTCTTTCTCTGGGAGTTTGATAAATTATTGGTCTGCTAGATTGTCAAAGATACTTGAGAATTCTCTTAAGTCCACTCATAAAGGCGTCTCAGTCGTGCATCTAGAGTCTTCTAGTTATTCTTCTGACTAGAAGGTGTTTCTTTGAAACACAATCTAAAGAAAGTGGGGGTGATTTATTTTCACCATCCAAAAACAACAAGGAAGGATTCATCTCTCTTGACCCTAAGAGTGGATCCAATCTGATTGAAGAATTATTGAGGTAAATAAGATTTGTTCAGAGAAAGTCTTAGTTACTTAAGTCAAGGGTGGTAGCCTTGGTATCTCAATAGTGTCCTTCAAAGAAGATACTTGCAAAAGGATTGAATACTTGATAAGTGTTCATGAAGTGATCTGGTGGAGCTTAGCTACAACAGTGAAGAAGGGTTATTGTACAAGGATTTAAGATCAATTGTTATTTGTGGACTCCTCAAGTATTTAATTGATTATCCTTGAAAGTTAAGATTGTTGATGTTCAACAAGATGTTGGAATATCCCATCATCAGAGTTTGTGCAGAATCATGGGAGGGGTACTGCATACGCTTTAGCATCTATTTTTATCTTATCTGGTGACCTAAGAAGTGGCTTCTGTCGGATGTGACAGAAGCATGTGTTCTCCGGAGAGTTTCCTGGCAAGAAACTGGTCTGGACTTTGATGCTGTTGAAGATGAAGATAAAGACATCATAATCTTGATGGTTACTGCTTGGATCAGTTTATTTCTGATCTAGGTACTTTAGAGCATGGATCTTTCTCTTCTTGGAAGTCAAAAGTTAAGTGGCAGTTATCTCTGACTTTCTACAATCTGCTTTACTAAGGAAAGTGGCATTCTTTGGTATGGCTATGGTGTAGTCTTGGACTACTTATTTTTTGAAGATTCAGACGTGGCAGGTGTGAAGTCTTTGGAGTTTTAAAGCAGGATGGAGGTTGTCTACTAAAACTTGGTTGTTGAATCAAGTCTATGATAGCATGGAACTCTTGTTCTGCAAAGGGAGGAGGTTATTCTAAGTGGCAGGAGGAGGAGCTGAATTCAGCAGTTGGATATCGTATCAGAATGTTCTGACATCTAGCTTAACATTAGAGTCTTAGCTGTTGATGTGGCACATCAGCTTAAGATAAGGTGATCCACAGGAGGATGGAAGTTATGGATGCTTCAAAAAGGTCTATCTCATGCAGTTTGCGGGAGTTATGGATGAGAAGATGTTACATGTTTAAAAGGCTTGGTGAATCCAAGATGTCTTGCTATGGTGCAAGTAGTTCATGTGACTTGAAATTTTGTTTTCATTGGTGGATCAGTGTATCTTGTGGGAGTTCTGAAGAAGATTGAGATCAATCAAAAGGTGGTATTTGGTTGGTTTCATAGTGTGCATTCAAGCAGGATGCTTAAAACTGATTGCTCTTGTGCAGAAGAGTAGTTAGTTGAAAACGTAAGGAGGTTCTGGTTCTCTTGGAGCTTGTGGCATAAGTTCTGGGTTGAGGATGGAAGTATACCTTCTTTTGGTGGATGAGAGTTTATTTCTCTCTGGGTTTCTAAAGCTTTCTTTGTTCAAGCTGGTGGCGCAATGTTGTGTGAAGATCTTCAGTTTGGATTACTATGCTGATAGTAAGTCCAGTGGTGGAGCATATCAAGAACCATGGTGTGTGGTGTCTATGATGTGTGGAAGATGTCCTAACTGATGTTAGAACATTTTTGGGTTAGTTATCCTTGATGGAGGATTTCAGGTTCTGTGAGGAACTGGTTACTTGCATCGTATCTAAGAAGTTTCTACCTTGTCATATGGGAGAATGATGGAGTAGAAGAGTTGTCTTGGAAGTCTGATGTAAGGGTTTTAGAAGACTGGAGTGGATCACGGGTTGATTGCATGAAGGTTTAGTTACTGGTGCGTTCAGAAGTGGATATTCACCAGAAAATCAGGAGTATTCCAGGTTATCATACGGGAGAATGATAAGGAATATCTGTCTTGGATTATGGGGTGTCTATCTCAGTTGCTGGCCTTGGTAAGGTCAGTGGAAAATCTTGCGAAGGGGATACTGCCCCTGGCTGCAAGTCATGTTAGTAGTGGATCAGTTTGGCAGCTGTGAAGTTCTGGAGCATGCATACGATATCTGACATCGTTATAACAAACCAAGGGGCCCTGTGCATTTCTTTGAGGAATGTGAAGCCTTCTGATTCAATTGGTTTGTGCCTCAAGCAGCTGGAGGTCTATACATGAGAATTCAAGAGGAGTTCATGTGGTGTGTAGATGGTTGCAGGAAGAGGAGGATCAATGAGACTTTGATCTTAATCCAAGAGTTTGTTATGGTAGGATGGTTATCCTGTTATTTCCTCGCGGGTAGCATGATGGTGATCATGTGTGAGTGATTATTGGTTCTTGTCAGAAGAAGCAATAAGAGAGTTGATGATTGTGTTCAGCAGGTGGCTTAAACTGAGGGTGCGCTCTTGAAGACATGAAGATGCGTCTTATGTTTTCCATTCATCAGCTTAGGTGTTCTGTGGAGGAGCACTGGTTACCTTAGATAGGTGGAGTTGCTCCTTGATCTAAGATGGTTTGTTGCAGTGGTGCAGATTTCCTATCAAGATTGCTTGTGGCCTCAAGCAGTTTGTGATAGATGGCCTCAACTGGGGTTGAGATGTCAGACGAGATATCATGACATTGCACTACTAGTACAAGTTTTTTTTGGAAAGTGTCTTGGCTGCTATCTGGAAGAAATTGGTTTTCTGCGAATGGAAAGGTATGTAAACAAATTCTGCTGTAATCAAAGTTGCTAAATCTGGACTAAGCAAATCCTAGTGGTGGGGACCATAAACCTGACAAATGCAGGGTAGGCATCAGAACACTGTTCAGAAGTGGTTTCAAGAACAAGTCAGAAAAGGTGGAATCTCTCGAAACTAACTTGACCAGCAGTTATTGCACTTCTTGACTAGTCTTTTGTCCGGATTTGCTCTACCCACATAACTTCTTCATATTTAAGGAAGATCGAGCTAGAACATCTTACTTAGGGTAAGACCAAATGAGTTTTGTTTGTGTGTGGGTAAGCATTATTTGGGTCTGGATTTGCATGGGCCATTTTTGTCAATTTTTGACTAAAAAGGGGGAGAATGGCTTGTTACTGCTGAGAAACGTATGGTGTATAGGTATTTGTGCTACTGATCTGCAAAAATGTCTCAAAGGATGTCTCGACACTCCTGGCATATGCGTATTTGTGTTTTGTGATCAGAGTTAGGAAGCAAGTTGTGTCTTGTGATCTGAGTTACATCCTCTATGTATTCGGTATCATAAGGGAATGAAGGAGGTAACTAGATCTTATCTTCTTCCTCTTCCTTAGTACTTGCTTCAAGTACTTTTCCACTGCATGTGCCATCAGGCTGAAGGATGTTTTAGCCAAAATTTGTCAAAAAGGGGAGATTGAAAGCTCTAAGTGTTTGACTAAATTTTGGTAAAACATAAATGCTGTGAAAGATGTTTCAACATGGAGGTTTCAGCCCCAGACTAAAAATGTCAAGTAAAATGTCACAACATGAAGATTGGACATCATGACTGTTACAGCAGGTTTTGGTTTTAAATATGTTCCAAGATTCAAGGCGATTGGCAGTGGATCAAGGATCAAAGATATGAAGCCCAACTCAGCAGAAAACTATAAAAGAAGACCAAGACCTAGATAGAAAAAGGAGAGAGGACGACATAGACTTAGGAATCCTATTTTGTAAAGTAGGGTTTAGGTTTGAGAGTCGTAGGTTTCTCTTGTAAGTCTCCCTCTGTATCGATTTGATGCAGTGTGGTAGACATAAGAACTTGTACAGATTCAGAAGCCTGTAGGAAATGAATCGTGAGTGTTCTTGGATGAAGCTTTGAAGCAAATCCAAGTTAACTTGTTAGTCAAGGATGCTTGATTGAACTTTGTATTGGAAGGGGTGTCTTTCAATAGGGTAGATACATTTATGATGTAGTAACTGTTAGATAATCACAGGTTGTGATTTAGGAAGTGAGAGTGGGTTCTCTTATCATTTAGATGTGACTTCTAATGATAAAGTCTTCATTGGGTAGTGATAGGTTAGCGTGGGTGCTTTCAGTAAACCTGAGGTTGTTTGCATAAAACTATACTACTGATAGTGATTACTTCTTCCTGGATTGGTATCCCCCAGATGTAGGTGAATTGCACCGAACTGGGTCATCATATTCTGTGTTGTTTATCATTCTGCTGTTTTCAATTCAGTCTTGATTAACATGTTCAATCAGATGTCGTGACATTTGTGATTGTGCAGTTCTGATATTCTAGGTATTAGTCTGTTGTTGCGCCTCTGAGTTTAAATGATTATGTAGCACAATGTCTTGACATGTGTTAGGACATCTAATGTCTGCATAGGCCAGAATTTCAGAAGGTACGGAAAAGTTTTTAATTTCTAAATACTTTGATTTTAAATTTATAGGTTCTAAGCTCATTCTTCCCAAAGTGCACGAGTTACAAGTTCTCGTGAGTAAAATAAAAGTTGTGAAAATAGACATTTCTGAAACATTTCAAGTTGGTGCAATCATTACAAAATTACCAGCTTCATTAAAAGGCTATAGAAAGAAATTGTTGCACAGTTCTGAAGACTTCTCTCTAGAGAAAATCCAAAAACACCTTCGAATCGAGGAGGAATCGAAGGAAATGGAAAAATCTGATTTTGCTGGTCTTTCCAAAGCCAATGTTGACCGCAAAACGAAAAAGGAAACATGATTGCATGAAGAGTCATCTTGGACCTAAAAATGAACATAACAAGTTCAAAAATTTTGGTAGTCCCAAAAGCGATTGTTTTGTATGTGGAAAACCCGGACATTATGCTCGATATTGCAGGCACAACAAGTCAAAAATTGAGATCAATGTGGTTCATTCAAATGACAACATAATTGCTACGGTGAGCAAATTAATAGCAATTAAATGCAAAGTGCAAGGATGGTGGTATGACATGTGTGCTACAGTGCATGTCTCTTATGACAAGATTGCTTTTAAACATATTCTAATGCAATTGATGGACTTGAAGTACAAATGGGAAATGAAGTACGGTCTAAAGTTGTTGGAACTGGATCCGTCGAACTCAACTTCACTTCCGAAAAGAAAGTCACTCTTTTTAATGTGCTTCATGTCCCTGACATGAATAGGAATCTTGTTAGTGGGGATTTGTTGGGAAAACTAGGTATTAAGTCTGTATATGAATCAGGAAAACTAATATTTACCTGTAACGGTGTATTTGTAGGAAAAGGATATTTCGCAGAGGGAATGATCAAACTTTGTACTACCGATAATATTATTAATGAAATTTTTAATTATGCTTATATGCTTGAATATATTTCTTTATAGAATTCTAGATTAGCACATATTGGTATTAGTACTATGAAAAGACTAATTAAATTCGGATTGATCTCAGGCAATATTCTTGATTTCAAAAAATGTGAAACATGTGTCAAATCAAATATGATAAAGAAGCCTTTCAAAAGTGTTGAAAGAAAATCAAATTTGTTTGATCTTGTGCACTCTGATTTGTGTGAATTTAATGGCATGCTAACCCGTGGGGGAAACCGGTATTTCATAACCTTTATTGATGATTGCTCTAGGTTCACACACGTATATCTTTTAAAGCATAAAGATGACACTTTTAATGCCTTTAAAATCTATAAAATGGAAGTAGAAAATCAATTAAGTAGAAGTATCAAAGTCCTTAGAAGTGATAGGGGCGGTGAATACTTTTCTACGGAATTTGATGCATATTGTGAAGAATATGACATTATTCATGAATGTTGCATGCCTCATACACCACAACAAAATGGTATAGCCAAGAGAAAAAAATCAAACATATCAAGAAATGATAAATGCCATGTTAATGCATTCTGAATTGCCATTTAATTTGTGGGGTGAGGCATTACTATCCGCATGACATATAATGAATAGGATTCTTTTAAAGTTAACCGATATTTCTCCATATGAGATATGGAAAGGTAGATCACCAAATATCGATTATTTTAGAGTGTGGGGGTGTGTAGCATATTACAAGAATATGGGTCCTAAAAGAACGAAATTAGGTCCTCGAGGGATCAAATGTGCTTTCATAGGATATGCATACAACAACAAAGTGTGTAGATTTTTAAATCTGGAGTCTAACGTAATTGTTGAATCCCGAGATGTGGAGTTTTTGAAAACCTTATCACGAAGGGTAAGGAATCTGAGATTATCACGAATGAAGAATCTCGTGATGAAGACTCTCCACGAATTGTTGAAGTACAACCCGAAAGTATCTCGAGGATTGCTGAAACACAACTTGAACCTAGGGTAAGCAAAAGATCCTGAAAAGCTAAAGTTCTAGGTCCAAATGAAATTGATTCTCAACTTATTTCCTTTTATCTAGTTGAAGGAAATTGCAAGAATGATGTTCATAATATCTCTATTATTCTCCTATTAGAAGATGATCAAAAAACCTATAAAGAAGTGGTGGCTTCAAGGGACTCTTCCTTTTGGAAAGATGTTATCCAAGATGAAATAGATTCGATTATTTCAAACCACACTTGGGAACTTGTCGACCTTCCAAAGGGTTCAAGGCCCATTGGATGTAAATGGGTGTTTAAAAATAAGTATCATAGTGACGGTACAATAAACACATATAAGGCAAGATTAGTAGCAAAAGGACAAAGACAAAAAGAGGGTGTTGATTAGTTTGACACATATGCACCAGTGGCAAGAACAAAAACAATTAGAATATTGTTCGCCTTAGCTTCTTTTAATGACCTTATAGTTCATCAAATGGATGTTAAAACAACATTCTTAAATGGATATCTCGATGAGGAAATCTACATAGAACAATCAGAAGGTTACATGCTTCTTGGAAATGAACAAAAAGTATGCAGACTTGTCGAATCCTTATATGGTTTAAAGCAGGTACCAAAACAATGGCATCAAAAGTTTGAATCTGCCATACTTTCAAATGGATTTACTCCAAATTTTTGTGACAAATGTTTGTACACAAAGGTGCGTGGAAACATTGTAATATTTTTGTATATATATGTTGATTATATGTTGATCATTAGCAATGAGATGAATAGAATTTTAGAAACAAAGAAATTTCTGACTTCCACATTCAAGATGAAAGATCTTGGACTAGTTGATATCATTTTGGGGATCAAAGTAAAACGAAACAGTGGGGGTTATGAACTTAGTCAAACACATTATATTGAGAAAATGTTGGATAAGTTCAAACACCTGCACTTTAAGGAAGAAAACACTTCATTTGATCCTAGTGTCAAACTTCAAAAGAACAATGGAAGAATTGTAGCTCAATTGGAATATGCAAGTGCAATTGAATGTCTAATGTATTTAATGCAATGCACCAGACCAGACATAGCATTTGCAGTTAGTAAGATGAGTAGATTTACTAGTAATCCAAATGGTGAACATTAGAAGGCCATAACCAGGATTTTTGGTTACCTCTTAAAGACAAAAAAATCTTAGCCTTCATTATGGTAAGTTTCCTACTATACTATAAGATATACTGATGCGAGTTGGATATCGAGTGTTGGAGATCATAAATCTACAAGTGGGTGGATATTTATATTAGGGGGGAGGTGTGATTTCTTGGAAGAGCAAGAAACAAACATGCAGTACCCTTTCGACCATGGAATCAGAGTTTGTGTTTCTTGCTTTCGCTGGTCAAGAAGCAGAATGGTTGAGAGACCTTATGTTGAAAGTTCCATTGGCTAAAGAAAATATTTCAAAAGTGTGGATACATTGTGATAGCCAAGCCACCCTAGCAAGAGCATTCAGTGAAGTGTACAATGGAAAGTCTAGACACATTGGTCTTAGACATACTTTCGTAAGAAAATTAATTAAGGATGAGATTATTTCACTGACATATATACGAACAAGCTATAATTTAGTTGATTCGTTTACTAAGCCACTGGCCAGAGACTTAGTAAAAACAACCTCAAGAGGCATGGGGTTAAAACTCCTTGAGTAAGAGTTCTGACAGCGGCGACACTCCAATCTTAAGTTAATCGAACATTAACCTCAAGATTCAATAGGTAACAACAAGTCTTTGATTTTGATGTTTGTCGAACATTCCGTGATAATGTTGACATTTAAAATGAGGGTTGAGTTTTTATTTAAACTCTTAATGAAGTTCAATACCGACGGTTTGTCTCTCATGGAAAAGGATACAATGTGAACTTCACCTATATGAATTTCGAGATGGTGTCGTCTCAAAGTGAGAGTTGGATTTTCTCTCATGAAAAAATCACAAAACAGGAAAAGCACATGGCCATAAATAGTGCTAGGTGAGAGATGTAGGCGAAGAACTATTAAAGAGCGTGTGTAAGGTAACGCCAGTATAATCACAAGGGATAACAGTTCATAGCATTGCTACCTAACATTCCGATTAGACTTTATGTTATTCTTACTAAGGTTAAGTTCAAATCGAAAGATACTTAACTGTATTAACATTCTTTGTTTCTCTTTTTTGCAATTGGTCTTGTCATTATTGGAACAAGTGGAGGGTTATTATAAATTCATGAACATTCAATGTCCATGTGTGTGTTTCAAATGATAAGAAAAATAGAATAAAGTAAATGCTAATAAATGCAAGGGAAATAGTCTCACATAGAAAGATTTACTTACATTCAAAATATTTATAAAGAGTTAAGAACATTAACTCAACAAAAGGACAAAAGAGGATAAAATGTCACATGGACAAATGTGGTGATCTCAAGCCTTATGCCACTTGTCTCCTCCATGGCGACACCAGCTCCGGGTCCGAGGGCGTGGGCGAAAAGGCGCTAGTGGCAGCTTGTAAGCGGCACTCGGCGGACAGTGGCTGGCCTTCGGCCAGTCACACCATTGCTCTCGTTTTGGTCGATGCATGCGTTTGAATTTTAAATTCGAAAAGAAACTACACCCCGTGAAGTGTTCCGAAATGAAAAGAGGCAACGCTTGAAAACAATGCAACTTTCAGTTAAAAGGTGTTGTTTCATTAAGGGTTGCTACTTTGTGAAACAACACATACATGCCCTATAAATACCTCATACGAATTCAAAAAATCACATCACAAACCAAATACCCCCTTGAACAAAATTTCAATCTATCTTCGCTACAAATTGAGTTTTCTTCGCTCTTGCGCAAATTTGATATAAGGTGAATTATTCTGAGTATTCCTGCATTTCACCTCTAAACATATTTTAGAGTGTTTGAAATACTTTTAAGGAAAATGACATCATTCACTATTCGGACTTAGATCCATTCAACTTTATCAATCTAACATAAGTATAGAAAGAGTGATCAAGAAAATGCTCAAACATCCGACAAAAATAAAGTAATATTTTCCTATCATAAATCTTGAGCAAAAGTACTCAAATCAAATGTTAAATGCAAAGAAAAAAACATAACATCCAAACTAAATAATACTTAGCACAGATGAAAGAACATAAACAAAGAAATTGAATAACGAGAATCAGTCATACATTAACGAGGAAGATTCATTGTGAGAGTTGGGGGTTTGAGATAGATTAAGAGATGGGAGGAAGATTCTTTTAAGATTACAAAAGTTTCATATTTCTTAAACAATGCTGACATGTAGTCAGACTTGAATGCCAACATGTAGTCGGACTGAAACTAAAGAAAAAACTAGATTTTCAAACCATGCTCTAGATACTAATGTGAATGTGAACATTTACTTGTCGCTATGAAAATATTTCAAACAACTATTTATTTACCATCCTTAGAAATTTGAGAATGCGTTGACACAACCCTAACGGCATTAGAACAACGTTGTCGTTCCAAATCCGGTTCCAACCGTGTCGCTCTGGCAGCCGCATTAGAACAACGTCGTTCCGAATCCAATCTCATTATAGTGGTCGTTCCAATCGTGTCGCTCTGGCAGCCGCATTAGAACAACGTCATTCCGAATCCGTGAATCCATTCCAACCGTGTCGCTCTGGTGGCTGGTGCACTTTTCTGGGTTGTGTCAATATGTGCCAAGATAACGGCCGAGTTTGATAATAGAGATTGTTGGACACTAAATATAAGTTTATATAAGCTTATTGATCCATTTATAGCCACAAAAAATTATATTATACTAATTATTGATTATTTATTAATCCGTTCATAGTTCATAGTTCATAATGCAAATTTATTATGCACTTGGAATAATTTTCAAGCTGTGTTACCGAATTTGGGAGAGAAATCAGGCTCCCATTGAATATGGAAAAGTGAATACAGTCAGAATACATGTAGGAGCAAAAAGAAAAGAGGAGCTGTGATGATAACTTATTATCTTATTCTCTTTTAAACATTACAGTGTCCAATATATTGTGATTTTGCAGTGCAATTAAGACTTTTTTGTTTTTGTTTCCACAAATTATAGCTGCAAATCTCTAACAGCACGACCTTGTGCATATATGCATACATGTTACATCCATATACTCTGAACTGCAAATTTTCTTATATCCCAAAATTACACAAACATGTCACAGCATTTTTTAAAAGTTACAGCATACATATAGATCACGTATAGATACATTCTCATTTCTGCAATTAGATTATGATTAGTACACCAAACATTACTCACTTTTCTAATAATCTACTTCAAGTACATTTGATCAAGATTTCATATCGAAAAACACCTTCAAAAAATTGTTCCTAAATCTAATCACAAAAACAGGCTCCAAAGCCCAAACAAGAGCATAAGATGTAATTGGATTTTCAGTTAGAACAAGATTCAACCTATTCATAATTGTTACATAGCCATAATTTTCTCACCACCCTTCAGATTTTGAAAAAGTAAAACAGCTAAAATAAATAACGTACAACAAGTTGGCTTTGGTTGAGTGTGATGTCTCCTTGCGTGTATATTAGCCAGTAATATCTAGTGACCAAGCCCATATGTGTTCATATAACCAGCTTCATGGATTTGAGCTTCAACAAGGCGATCATGTTCGTGACCATGATGATGATCATGACCATCATCACTATTTGCTTCATCCAGCTTCTTCTGTATGTGATTTGGGATGGAGGACTCTTTTTCAACTTTTCTGACAGTCTTTGGTAGCGACAAGACAAACTTAGAAATTTTTTCAGCTACCTCAACTGCTACATCCTCCTAAAATCACAGATTGAGTTAGTTTCAGTCGCAAACAGAAAATAATATCACGGAGTAAAATGGCGATTTATGTGATGCATAAACACAAATAAATGGTTTGAGTGAGCAGGAATGGGATATGAAAAAAATCAGGAGGCAAGAGCAAGATTTCTCAACCTTTTGATTGAAATATAGTATTTAAACATCTTCTATCCCCAAAGGAACCAATATTATTCATCCTTGAATTTATGAATGAATATACTAAGGGGAAAGGATTGCAGATAGTTCTTTAAATACTGATATTAGTATTTGGTAAGAGTCTCACATCGGACAATATATAACCTGAACATGTGCTTATAAGTTGGGACAATCCTCACCCTACTAGCCGGTTTTGTAGGGTTGAGTTAGGCCCAACCACACATTCTTAAGATGGTATCAAAGTTGAGTTAGGTCCAACCACACATTCTTAAGAGTATTTTACTAATTATTACCGCAGAGTAACATGATCAATCAAGCTCTACTTCTGCACTAAAGGACTAATGTAGCTGGTGATACTGGGATTCACAAAGGTTGAAAATAAAAATTAATTGCTATAAGTTCTTTAGCCAATTCTAGAAAGATTTCTCTAGTCCTTTGTTGTAACATAGAGCAAATAAACATGTATAGTAAGTTTTTGTACGACATCTACATCTCCAATAAGAACATCCCAAAGTATAAAAGAAGACCAATGCCGAGTCAATGTCAGGAAGACATCTGAAAGACAACAGTAATACAGAACTACTCCAGAACTTCAAATTGGCAAACACTATGCATACACATATGGAAAAGGTTGGCATGTGTCAGTTGTAGCAATAGAAAAGGGATCTCTTTCGCTAGACTATCTTTAAGACGGAGCATTTGGTTCCTTCTACCCCAAATTAGGAAAAACCTACATCAACTAATTGAGCAAAAAAAGAAACATAATGGGTGTATATGAATGCTGAAAAGTATCCTGATGGAAGAACAGCCTAACAACACCAACCAAGAAAACCTTTCTAACTAGCTAATGGAAGCTTAAATAATTTAAAAGTTATATATATCAAACCATTAATTACGAATGATTAAGTAGTTTTATCTTTAAACTTAATGCATGAAAGGCATTATGGTGTGATTTGATCCATGTTACACACCACCTAATGGGAAAGGGTTTTATTGTTGTTATATTGTTAATGAGTTATCAACTCTTCCAGAAAGTTTAGACAAATACTAACATAGCTACAGATATCACAAAATCTAGTGCTGAAACGATTGTACATTTAATCTGATCAAGGTTTAAGAACAAAAACAATGGCCAGCTCATTCACAGGTACTAATAATAATAGTCACTTCACTTCTAGTTCTTCCCAAATTCTGTGTAATTCATCCCGTTTGCATTTTATTCCAGCATTCATTTCAACCCAATTAAACAATTCCACACAACAGATAATTAAAAACAAAATCATACACAAGTTTAGAAGCATAACACAAGGCATGAAAAGTAATACAAAACAATCATCGATAAATTTTGTACACACCTGAGCCCATCGGCCTCCCGAATGTGTAACAAACTTTGCCCGTGGAAGAGCACCGGCAACCCGATTCCCTTCACGGCTCCATTCTTCAGACCAACCACTAGCCCAGATCAGTTGCATTGGCTTATCCTTCAATCCATCAGAACCACCCCATTCCGCTAAATCAAAGCTAGAATTCAAATTCTTCCCAATAGCCACAACAGCTTTCCTCCCATCCCCAGCCTTCAACAACACCCTATGCGCATCAACCTCCAAATCACCAATTCTCTTAGAACAGCAAAAACTCACCACCTTCGCAAAAACCGAAGGAAACCCTAAAACCACCTCCCTAATCAAAGGAACCTCCAAAACCCAAACAGGAAAAGCACCCAAACTTTTAGTCCCCGTGTCAATAAGCGTCAAACTAGAAACCAAATCCGAATTCTCCGAAACCCAATTCGCACTAAACCCTAAAGCCGAATCATGCAAAACCAAATGAACAGGAGCCAACCCTAATGCACCAATAACCTCACCCAAAACTTTTCCAATCTCCTCTGGACCCAAATCAATAGGTTTACTTACTTTCCTCTCGGCCATTCTATTCAAAATCTCCTCATAAGGAATTTGACCGGTTGCAACAATCTGATCAAAAGCCCAGAAAAAACCCTTTTCTTGAATCTCACCATAAACATAACTAACCCTCCCAAAAAACCCACCAAACTCATCCGCCGGAACCTCAACTGATTTATCAGAGAATCCATACCCCGGGAGATCAATGGCAATAACACGAACACCTTTCGTGCAAAGAGATTCAACAACGTTGCGATAGGAGTACGAACTCAGAGCTTGACCGTGTATAACAAGAACGGTTTCCGAAGGTGTTGGAGTGGTGATCGGTGGCTGGAAAGCGAAGAGATTAACGGGTTGTTGGTTTGGGTGCGTTTGGACTTTGATGATGCGGCCATTGGAGTAGTGTTGACGGAGGGAGGTGGGTAAGTTGAGGAACGATGCTTGTGGTGAGGAATTGGAGGAAGTGAGGAAGTAGTAGAGGGTTATGAGAGAGAGGGGGAGAGTGAAGTATAGCCAGAAAGATAACTGGTTTGGTGGTTGCGTTGGTGTGGTTTTGGGGGATTGTTTAGGTTGTTGGTCTGGTTCTTGTTCTGTAATGATCGCCATGGGTGATGGAGGTTGGGAAGGTTTTGGAAAGAGTTTGTTTTAGTCATTTTGAAGCTTTAAGTTGAAAAAGTGAGATCGAGGGGACATCATCATTGCATGGAGTGGGCTAGTACTGCAGAGTCTTTTTCATTATTTTGTATTTTCTTTAAAAATAAATAAATAAATCTTTCTTTCTTTTTTTAAATAGTATAAAAATTGTCTTTCAATTTTAATATAGGTTTAATACTTTTTTTTATCTTACCTATTTTTTGGAATCTATTTTTTTTTATGATCAATTAGATTATTTATCTTTCAAAAACGGGATATGTTTGTCTTTTCGGTTAGATTTGTTAGTCAAAGTCAAAATTGTGTGTCAAATGGCGCTAATATGAAAATTAGTTGATGAGGTGGAGTCTAATGAGAGTATTAAGTTAGAGTCTATTTGGTAACACCAAAAAAAGAGCATTTAACTTTTCAGCTCATTTTTATTAAAAAGTTCTGTTTGGTAATTGTATTTAGCTTTTAGGTTTTAGCTTTTTAACTAGCTTTTAGCTTTTTTTTCAAAAGCTATTTAAAGTAGCTTAGTTTTTAGCTTATGACTTTTTATTCCAATTATACCCTTATTATTTTATATATATATATATATATATATATATATATATATATATATATATATATATATATATATATATATATATATATATATACTCTATTAAAAAATTAATTTTAAAAGATTGAATTTAGAGAGATTTTGAAAAATGTTATAGAAAATTTTTACTAATTTTTTTATTTTATTAAACATTATTTTTATTTAATAAATATAAATTATATAATTAATTTAGAAATACTGTTGATAATTCTCAAGTTAATGAAACATTTAAGGAAAATCAATGAAATTTAAAATATTAGACAATAAACTTGTTTTTGTTATTATTTTAGATTAATATAAATAAATTCAAAATTACAATGTTATTATTTCACATATTTTATTAAATTTCATTATAAAATTAGAAAGAAAAAAAACTATATTATACGAAAGAATGAGTTAACCAGATTGAGAATCGTAGTTATTAGGATTAATTTTACTTTTATGTCTTCGTAAATGGTTTTATAAAATATATGTATTTCATGTATGATTTGCTAGTTCTTTTATTCATTGAATTTCGTTGTCAATATATTCATACAAAATAGCAAAGCTCATAAAATTTATATACAAATTTATATATTTTGATGATATATTCAATTTTTCATATATATTAACATTGTTTTGTATTTTGTTATTAATACATTTATTTTTATAATAAAAATTAATTTAATAATATGATATAACAAGATAATAAAATCACCAATTTCTTAATTAAAATGTCTTTTTATGTCATTTTGTAATTATCAGCTAGTGTAACTAGGGCTGTTAATGGGTCTGGAAAACCGGGATCCGGCCCAGGAACCGGTCCATTGGAACCGGACCAATGGACGACCAAAATGCTATTGGTTCGGTAATGGATAATTTTTTTTATCCGATAGTGAAAATGGATACTATATTGGATACTTTTATCGGATATCCGAAGTAATGGTCCGGTTTCGATCCAAAAAAAAGTATCCAACACTGTTTCGGTCCGGTTCCGGTCTACCCGATAGGATTTTCGGTCCATTTTCCGGGTCCCCTGATACCCGGTCCGGACCGGACCGAAAACAGGCCTAAGTGTAACAGCTAATTTACCAAACACTCAAATTAACTTATCAGCTACCAGCCATCAGCTATAAGCTATCAGCTATCAGCTACCAGCTACCAGCTATCAGCTAACAGCTACCAGCTAGTTTTACCAAACAGAGCCTTAGTAATGTTAACTTTGTCATTTTCATTTCATCTTCATATCCTAACATAGTGAATCCTAGAAGAGAAACTTGAAAGCATATTCAGAGAAGGCGACGAAGGCGAAAGCGAAGGTGAAGACGAAGGAGATAGCGAAGGCGAAGACGAAAGCGAATGCGTAATTGAAGGTGGAGAAAATGAAGGTGACATCGGTTATTATCACTTACATTGTTTCGATTTTAGAAGTTTGAACTTGTAATGTTTTCTAGTGTTTTGGTTTTTCTGAAAGGTTTAATCTTTTGGAGTTCGGATCCACTCCAGTTCTTAATTCCTCCAATTTGAATAACTGATGCATGACACGTGGTATTGAAAAAATTAACGGTTGAGATTTAAAAAATATTAAATTAAAAATATCAACATATTTTTTTTCTTTCTCAACCCACGATTTCATTTTATTCACTTCAGTTTTTCTCATTCGTTTCCTCCACCAAGTTTCTTCTCTCTTCAAACGTATTTTCTCTCTTCATCTCTGTCACCGTCACGTTTTTTACATATGTTTCTTCCCTGAGTCGCCGACACTGTTGTGTTTTTCGCCGTCACCGACATCGTCATGCTTTTCGTCGTCGCCGAAACCGTCATGTCTTGCTCAACAGCTTAAAATCTGAATTGAAGTTTTTTAGCAACATCTTAAAATCTGAATTTGAAGATTTTTGGTCGCCGACACCGTCAATTTTAGGATTGTTGGAATTCAATTTTAGAGATGATTTGAATGTAATAATTTTAAGCTGTAATTTTAGTATTCACTTTTAGAGATAAAAAATTTATGTAATTTTAGAGTTTCACTCAATTTTAGTTGTAATCAAATTGCAAATTGATACAAAATAATATTTACTATGTGGAATTGCAACTTTAATGGTTTTGATGTGATTATCTTGGATTGTTCTTTAATGTTTCACTGCAACTTTTAATTAAAAAAAACATATTCAATTATACTGTTGATTCATAATTTAACTGTAGGTTTAATTTTATTGCAGGTTCGGAAAGCCTGGATTGTTACATGTTTATAATATAAAATAAACTAAAGCTTTAGTTTCTTCCAACATGCTTGAAACAATTTGGTTTATGTGAAACAAATTGGCTTATGTGAGACAAAGATGATTGTTATACAATCTGGTTTATGTGAAACAATATGGTTTATGTGAACAATCTAGTTTATGTAAATAATCTAAAATAATCTAGCTTATGTGAGACAAAAATGATTGTTTTAGAATCTGGTTTACAATTTGGCAAAGGTTATCAAAAATAAAGATATCATAAACATAATTGATGCATAAAAATAGGTCCTCATATATCAGGTAACAGAAACAGAGATAACATATGTCCTCATATAATAGAAAAATAGCAGATTACTAAAATAGCATAACTTATGCATAAAAATAGGTCCTCATATATTAGGTAACAGAAACAGAGGTAACATATGTCCTCATATAACATAAAAATAGCAGATTACTAAAGTAGCATAATTGATGCATAAAAATAGGTCCTCATATATCAGGTAACAGAAACAGAGGTAACATATGTCCTCATATAACAGAAAAATAGCAGATGCAACATATGTAAATTAAATAATGCTAAGTATTGATTAAAACAAGTTTAATAACTCCAATGATATGTCTAAAATAAATTGTGAAACTCCAGTTTGTCAACTTGACTCAAAGCTTGTTGTTGAAGTTCCGCCGCATCAACTTGACTTGAAGCTTGATGTTGAAGTTCCGTTGTGTCAACTTGACTTAAAGGTGTCAATATAGTCTGAAGTTTCATTATATCAACTTGGCTTGGTTGATACAAAATAATAAATAAATAAATAAATAAGTAAATAATATGGTGAAATAAAATTTTAAAAAATGTATGATAAACTTACGTGTGACAATTGCACTAAATTTTCTTGTAGTTTTTTTGTGAGTATCTCTTTGTCTTTCTAGCTAATTTCTCAACCCAAGATTTATCTCGTCTTTTAATGTTACATGAACAATCTAGCTTCTTTATGCCTTTTCCCCCACCATTATTGTCCGCCTTGTTGTCAATTTCTTCATTTCCAATTGAAATAGATACATGAACCATTCCACTTTATTCTAAATCGACATACTTTTTGGCCAAGATATCATCAACAATTTTGTTGGACTCTTCACAAACTTTGGTCAAATTAATCATTCGAGGACATAATTCATTGTATCGCTTAATGAAGTTGGCTTTCATGTCTAATTCAACATGCCTTCCTTTCCAATCTTGATTATTTATCAACTTTGCATCTCTTGTCCATCGACTTAGTATAGTGTTTGGTAATTAACTTAATATTCATGACATCCAAAACTTTCAAAGCATGACTACATAAGATGCCATGTGTCTCAAATTTACGGCAGTCGCAAGAAACTCTTTGTTTCGTAAAATTTCCCATTACTATTATGTCCTTTACATTGTCATAATTTGTAACAACATACATACCTTCTTTCAACTCTTTTATGCAAGTGTCTTGATATTCCTCTTGGAATTCCTCAAAAAGTTTTGGAGTGTAAATATTTCCCAGTACAAGCATATGAGCCTTCTTTATTTTCAACCTAGTTAGCTTACGTCTTAACTCATATTCCGCTTCTGACTCATTGTTTGGTTTAGCATTGACAACCCTTTTAAAGTGAGTAAAAAATTGTACCAAATTTAAATCTGACTTCAAATGATTTTTCAAATCAACATTAAAGCTCTCACTTAGTTGAGTAGATCTCATACCTGCAATGAATATTTTCCGAACATAAGTCCAAGCCCATTTTTTCTTCAACTGAAAAATCATATGCAACCACGATCCTTCTGAAACCTTATGCTCAACAAGTAAATAATTCCATGCTTTTAAAAATTCTTTTTCTTCTTCGTGTAAGTTTATGCATGCTTCAAACTCCAAATAAAATTGTGGACTTTTTTTATATAGATGGTTCACATGCCTTAGAGTATTTTGTCTTATATGCCAAGTGCACAATCCATGAAATATTTCCAGCATAACTAAAGAAATAGCCTTAGCCATTGCAGCATCTTGATCTGTTAGAATCGTTTTAGGATTTTTTTTCCATCCATTGCCTTAAGAAAAGTTTCAAATAACCACTGAAAAGAATGGATTGTTTCATCATATAAAAAGCTTCCCCAAAAATGATAGTTTTCCTATGATTATTAAGTCCAACAAAAACTCCCAACGGTCGATAATCTTTGTTTGTCTTGTATGTGGTGTCGAAAGTGATGATGTCACCAAAGTACCCATAATCATTTATTATCTGTGCATCCGCCCAAAATATATATGTTATTTGTTCTTCAATATCCATTTGAAATTCATAGAAGAATGATGGATTTTCACTTTCTTGTTTGAAATACATCATTAAAGCACCAACTTCACCATACTTTAGAGACTACATCCTTTTGGTTTGAAGATAATTCTTAAGATCTCGTCTTGTAAAACCAACAGTCTTTAACCCACCTGCTTGCTTTGATATATATTCATGCAAATCTTTTGGTCTTAATCCAGATTCAGCTCCCAATACAATTTGTGAGGCTTGTTCCTCAGATATTCGTCGATGAGAGCGAATCATATGAACATACTCTAGCGGTTGAAGAGGGTGGTTATGTTATGCTACAAAGTCAACAACTTTATATTTCTCTATCTTTCGATCAAGTGAAATAACCATACGCGCTTGACATGCCGTTCTAGTTTCTTCTCTAGTGCACTCCCTCGTCGTCCGATATCTTTTGTCAACACCTCGTATACCTTCTTTGAAGCATATGAATCTTCTTTAAGTCAAAGCTCCATCTTTTTAGCTTTTATTTGCATATTCTCGACAAATACCAAATCCAGTTCTTTTGTTGTACTGATTATAAAATTCATAAGTCGGCGCCTCTGATTTAAACTTCATTTTCAAGTGTGGTTCGCTATCGACAATATTATATTGACCATGTTGCTCATCTTGCTCATGGATATTATTCACCAATTTTTCTACACAATCGACTATCGAAATTGATGATGAACACATCTTCTCTGAAAAAAGTATCAAAGCACAAAATAAAAAAATTGGAATTAATAACAATAATATATTATATTAGTATTGAAAACAGAGTTTTCATTGAAAAAATTATAGATAAAACTAATATAACACTATATAAAAAAAAAAATCAACATGTCATTATAGTAAAGTTATAACCACCTCAACATATCAAAACAAGTTATATCATCTCAATGTATCAAAACAATAAGAATAGAAACGTTTGAATTTTTATAAACGTGAAAATGGCGGAAGCTTGAATTTTTATAATACACAATAAAGTTTGAATTTTTATACTACCTTGACAAAAACAGTAGCTGCAAAATAGAGTGGGACTGTAATGGCGGAAATAGGCTTGAAAATGACGGCGAACGACGCTGAAACAGACAGAAAATGATGACAACAACTGTGACGGCGCTGAAACGGACGAAAAATGATGACAGCAACTGTGACCGGCGATTGATGAACGGAGGCAAGCAGCGGTAGATAGACGGGAGCAAAAATGAAAAGAATATGAAACTTTGTATTGTGGAGGAAGAGGAAGAGACTTGTATCTGAAACTTTGTATTGTGGAGGAAGAGGAATATAATTGTATATGAAACTTTGTATTTGCAGAAGACAAAATGTTGTAACTACAACGTGTTTTTCTTTTATTATTATTAATTAAATTCTTATTTTTACCTTTTAATCTAAACCATTGATTCTTTTTAACACATGTCATGCATCTATACAACAAATAGGAGAAAAAGGAGAATAACAAAATGGAGTGAATCTCAACCCAATCTTTTGTGGATCTCGTTTTAGGATTTTTGGGTTTTTGCCCTTAGGTAAGAATGGATGAATACTTATATTTGATTTTATGGTTTAGGGTTCCTGATGTTATGTGTTGTTTTTGTTTTCCCCTTAGCTAATTTTACGTTTTCTTGGACTTAGATAGAAATGGATGAATACTTGTGTTTGAAAATTCATCACGGTGGTGAGTTTATAGAAAATAAACAAATTGTGTATGAAGGAGGAAAATGCGAAGAAATAAAAATTGATATGGATAGGTTGTATGGTAAGGTTGTATTTTTCACGACTTTACCATGGGGAAACAATTGAAATTGCTGGAGAAAAGAAAGAGTCATATTACTTGTTTGAAAAACCAAATGGTTATGTAATATTTATAATATATTTTATATTGATTTGGAGTATCTCTTAATATTAGATTTAATATTAATTATTATTATCATGATTTGTTTTTTATTTAGAATTGAGATTATGTATTCATATAAATGGGGATTAGTATTAAATTTTTGTATCAAGTCAGTAGTTATTATCAATGATAGTTTTCTATCATTTTTTACACATAATCACAAATTCAATATGGTATCTAGAGCTTGATTTAATCTCCTCGAATGTCTCACCACTTATTTGGTGTGGAATTCCTAAATGCTCGGGAATATCATAATAGTTCTCTTTTTCGAGTAGGGTTCAAAATCAGTTATTTGACAGGGTTAGCGTTATTTTATTTTTCAGTTTGGAAGTTTCCAACTAACATTATCATGTAGTTCCAAAGTAATTCCAGGGTTGTTGTTTCCTTCAAAGAAACTTCAACCGTCGCACCTGACAACACTACGACCCTACCATAAAATTCTCCGAAATCAAATTAGTTAGCCCCTGAAACTCCTCCGTCAACCGAAATATCATGCATGTTCCTATTGTTTTTTCGTCTAAAGGGTACATAAAGGCCATTATCCATCCTTCAGACCTCCTATAAGGTTTCCATAAATCCTGGTTGACTCACATCCCTTTACTAGTTTTGATGGGACCACTTATAGTCTATGGGTCCCACATTAAGCGTGTGCTCCAAATGTTTCTTGATTGTTTCATAGGTTGATGATTAGGCCACGTCTAATGGCCTTGTGGCAAGGTTTCTCATCTATGCATCTAGAACATGTTCTTGAATTTGGTAATTCATGGACAATATATTCTTTCATTGTAACACTGTTTTGGCATTTAGGTCTATTTCACATCTTGTTTGTTGCTTGTTTGTTTTTGGTGCATTCATGGAATTGTGCATATTTGAGTGTTGATAGTGTTGAAAACCAGTTTTTGACATTTCAGTTGTGGTAACGGGTTACGGGTTTTGGCGTAACGGGTTACGAAGTTAAAAAAACTGATGGATTGTTGGTATCGGGCTCGTAATCGGTTACGGCATTTTACGTAACCGGTTACGAAGGAATATTTTGGTTTTTTTCAGTTTTTTGTTAGTTTCGGCTTATTTTGTTAAGTTGTTTTGTTATTTCTAATCATTTTGTACTTGTTGTATATAAGACCTTGTAAGCTTTCATTTGTGGTTAATGCCAATTATTCTTCTCACCCTCAATTACTCTCTCTCTCTCTCTCTCTCTCTCTCTCTTTCTCTCTCTCTTTCTATTTTTCTCTCTCAATTTCTTAACTCCATCTTCTCCAAATTAACTCAATTCTCCATTAATTCACCATTAGAGATTTTGTATGTTCTAACACTTGGTATCAAGAGCCCTAGTTCTGATCCATTTCCGCTGCGAAATGAGTACCGTCTCCAACGATAGAATTCCCACCAACCTTCTGATTCTTGATTCGAAGAATTATGACCAGTGGTCAAAGCAAATGAAAGTTTTGTTTGGGTATCAAGAAGTTCTTGAGATCATCAACAATGGAGTTACACCACTTAGGGCTGAAGCTACAGACGCTCAAAAGGCTGCATTCAAAGAAGAAAAGAAGAAAGATTACAAGACACCCTTCTTGATTCATTCTTGTGTCGATGGTGACAACTTTGAGAAAGTTGGAAATTGCGAGTTGGCGAAGCAAGCTT
This sequence comes from Lathyrus tuberosus, assembly GCA_022829125.1. NCBI lineage: Eukaryota > Viridiplantae > Streptophyta > Magnoliopsida > Fabales > Fabaceae > Lathyrus > Lathyrus tuberosus. Next base: position 48,025 of record JALAZF010001123.1, read on the forward strand.
GGGAGATCTTGGAGAAAGCTTATGCAGGGGCTGTTAAAGCTAAGGTGGTGAGGTTACAAACTCACAAGAGGCAATTCGAGTTAACGCAAATGGAGGAGAAGGAGACGATCAACGATTATGTGACGCGTATCACGCGTTTGGTGAATCAAATTAAGTCTTGTGGAGAAACTATTTTGGAGCAGAATGTTGTGCCGAAGATTTTGCGTTCTTTAACATCAAGATTTGATAATATTGTAGTGGCTATCGAAGAGTCGAAAGACCTTGCGAAGTTGAGCAAATATGAGCTTCAAATCTCTCTTGAGGCTTATGAGCAAAGGATGGATGAGAGAGGAAGCGATAAAGCTAAAGCGGAGATTGCTTTGCAAGCATGGTTTAACGAGAAGAGTAGAAGATCGAAAGGAAAATGGACTTCGAAGGGGAAGAAAAATTCTCAGAATTTGGGTGGAAATTATCCACAAAATTTGAAGGTTTCGATGGTGCAAAAGGGTGAGAGTAACTCCAAAGATAGTCATCAAGGCAACAACTTCAAGAAGTTTGACCAGAGTAGATCGAAGTGTTACAATTGTCATAAACTCGGTCATTTCGCAAGAGATTGTTACCCGAGACCAAGGGAGAATCAAAGTGAAGTTAAGGTTGCGAGGCAAGAGGTAGATGATGAAAATACGCTCTTAGTTATAATCACGAAGGATAATTATGGCATTAAAGAGGTGTTGGGCAGCAACAGTAGCAGCTGTAAATTGCGGGACAGCAGCTGGAGCAGTTTGAAAAATGCTACAGAAACCCATTTTGAGCAAAACGTAATGATTACGGTTTGAGATGGAGTCCAAGGCATCAATGAATGGTACTTGGATTCCGGTTGTTCAACACATATGACAGGTAGAAAGGATTGGTTTGTGCAAATTAATCAAGCTGCAAAAAGTAGAGTAAAATTTGCGGATGATACTACTCTTGCGACCGAAGGTGTCAGTGATGTTTTGATCAAGAAGAAGAATGGTGGACATTCTATGATCAAGGATGTTTTGCGTATTCCGGGAATTAAGTGTAATCTCTTGAGTATTAGCCAATTGCTTGAGAGGGGTTACAAAATTTGCTTGTAAGATAAGATCTTGTGCGTTGTGGATGCAAACGGTGTTTTGATCCTTAAGGCTCCTGTGGCTGCCAATAGGACTTTAAGGGTGGAGTTGAAAGTTATGGAGCATAGGTGTTTAGCTGCAACGACAAGTCGATAAGAATGGTTATGGCACTACCATCTTGGACATCTCAATTTTTGTGATCTTGACGCGTTACAAATGGATGGTATGGTAACCGGGTTGCCAAGAATCAACATTCCAGCTGAGATATGTGAAGAGTGTGTGCAAGGGAAGATGGACAAGAGTAATTTCATAAAGGATGCGGGTCATAAGACCAAACATCACCTTGAGGTGGTGTATTCTGATGTGTGTGGTCCAATGCAAGTCGATTCATATGGTGGCAATAGGTATTTTGTCACATTTATCGATGATTTTAGTAGGAGGCTATCGATATACCTAATCAAGAAAAAGGATGAGGTATTTGATGTGCTCAAACGATTCAAGTCCATGGATGAGCGGTAATGTGGTCACAAGCTCAAAATTCTCAAAACGGATGGTGGAGGTGAGTATACCTCAAATGAGTTTGGGAAGTATTGTGATGAAGATGGGATAGTGCGTGAGATTATGCCGCCCTATACGCCACAACAGAAATGGTATTTACGAGAGGAAAAATCTTTCGATAATGAACATGATTCAAAGCATGATAAAGGGTAAAGACTTGGCAAATGAACTATGGGGTGAAGCCATTTCTACAGCCGACTATTTATTGAATAGGTGCCCTACAAGGAAGCTTGATAAGGTGACTCCAGAAGAGGTGTGGTTTGGATTTAAACCAAGCATAATTCATTTGAAAGTTTTCGATTCGATAGCATTTCGACATGTGGTCAGCTCCGAAAGAAGTTGTACGACAAGGGTGAGATGATGTTACTTGTTAGTTATCATCCTACTTGAGGTTATAAGTTGTTTGATAATGCAAATAAGAGGATCATGATTAGCTGATATGTTGTGGTCAACGAGCTGCGAAAGTTTACTAGCAGTAGAAAAATTGCTGATGAGGCCCCGTAACGGGTTACGCTAAAAGTTGTAATGGGTTACCATGTGAATTTTTGGGTTCTGAAGCTGCTGGAATTGGTTTTGCAGAAGGTGTAACGGGTTACGAGAATCCTATAACCGATTACTGTAACGCCCCAGTTTTTGTATTTTTATTTAATTGAGTCGTTTTTTATTATTTTATTATTATATTATTTTATTTCTGACTTTTGTGTGAAAATATGTTATTTTTAGTCGTGAATATATTTTATCGCGTTTTGGGATCATTTGCGAGATATTAGAGTTGCTGGAGGTATTTCTTTTTGGTGAAGCTTTGCGTCTTCATTCTTTTGTCGGTCAGCTCTGATATGTGACACGGATAGCTAGGGTGGCCGTTGTGATTATTTTGTATATCTGATGATATATTTTGGTTGTACATGTATAACTTGATGTATGACAGACATGTTTATAGGTATATATGTATATATGTTATTCAGATTTTAGATTTTCCGCTTTAATTCTAATTTCTGAGAAGTGGGTGTAAGGAACTGAGTTTCCTCTGTATGATTGCTACCCCACTGTTGCATATCTTTATGGGCAGGTGTTGTATGTTCTGTATTTGTTACTTTGATGTGATTTCCCCGTCCATGCCGTGATTCAATTATACTCTGACCAAATTTTGAATTTTCTTTTACTGCTTTAAATGCATGTTTATTTGGGGGTGTAGATTGGGGGCGTCACAATTACGGCCTGGAAAATCAGAATTTTCAGAATCCTTGAGGTGCAGAACAACAACATGTTGAAGCCGAAAATGGAGGAAATAGTAGACGACCAACAAAGCCAAGAGTTTTGCCTCAAAGACTCCAAGAATGTGAAGTATTCTGAGATAACGAAATCAATGATGATGGTGATTTCATTCACTTTGTGCTTATGGCCGAATCTGAGTCGGTGAACACAGAAGAGGCTCCAAGCGATCCAAAGTGAATTTGTGCAATGAAGGAGGAGCTGGAATCTATTGAAAAAATGGTACTTGGTTGTTGGTCAATTTATCGCTTGGAAAGAAGCCAATTGGTGTGCGATTGGTATATAAAGTGAAGTCAAATCCCAAAGGTAAGGTGATCAAGCATAAGGCTCAATTGGTAGCGAAGTGATTTTTGCAACGTGAAGGTATAGACTTTAAGGAAGTGTTTGCATTTGTGGCTAGGCTTGAAACCATCTGATTAGTTGTTGGCATTGCGAATAACAACAATTGGGAGATATATCAAATGGACGTCAAATCTGCATTTTTGAACAGTTCACTTGATGAAGAGATTTATGTTGAGCAGCACCCTGAATTTGTAGTAAAGAATCAAGAGATGAAGCTCTACAAATTACATAAAGCTTTATATGGTTTGAAAAAAGCTCCAAGAGCTTGGAACAAACGCATTGATGGTTTTCTTGTTGATATTGGTTTCAAGCGGTGTGTGTTCAAACACGGAGTTTACGTGAGATCGGATGTAAATGATGGTGTGATCATCCTTTGCTTATATGTGGATGATCTATTGATTACTGGAAGTTGTGAGAAGAGTATCTCTAAGTTCAAGAGTGAAATTATGGATGAGTTTGAGATGACGGACCTTGGCATTATGACGTATTTCCTTGGCATAGAGTTCCATAAGTAAAAAATGGGACTGCTCATGCATCAAACGAGACATGCTCTTGAGATCTTGAAGAGATGTGAAATGGAGCATTACAATGCTGCCATTACACCATGTGAGGCAAGGCTACAGCTGTCTAAGAGTGAGGATGAGCAAGATGTGAATCCAACACAATATAGGAGATTGATTGGATCATTGCGGTATTTCTGCAATATGCGACCGGACTTGGCATTTAGTTTTGGTATTGCTAGTAGACTCATGGAAAGACCGAAGGTGTCTCACTTGACAGCAGTCAAGAGAATTCTTAGATACATTAAAGGAACTCTTGGTTGTGGAATTCTCTTTCCCGCATCGGATATGGGCCGAAAATGCGATTTACTTGGTTTCACCAATTCCAATTGGTGTGGTGATAAGGATGATAGAAAGTAAATGGCTGGATACATCTTTATGCTTGGTAGGACACCAATCTCTTAGAGTTTTAAGAAGGAACCGGTGGTAGCACTCCCGTCTTGTGAGGCCGAGTACATTGCGGCTTCGTTGTGTGCGTGCCAAGCTATGTGGCTCATAAATCTATTGAAGGAGTTAGGTAGCAATAAGGGTGAGGCTACTACACTTCTGGTTGATAATTTTTCTGCAATAAACCTTGCGAAAAATCTGATTGCACACGGAAAAAGCAAGCACATAGAGATACAGTTTCATTATTTGAGGGAGCTAGTGAGTGAAGGCAAGTTACGATTGGGATATTGTCGAAGCGAATACCAAGTTGCAGATTTGATGACCAAGGGGGTAACAAATGAGGTGTTCAAAAGGTTGAAGACAAGTTTGAGCATGCAGGACTTGGAATAACTGAAATGAGGTGGTGTGTTGAAAACCAGTTTTTGACATTTCAGTTGTGGTAACGGGTGGCGTAACGGGTTACAGAGTTAAAAAAACTGAAGGATTGCTGGTATCGGGCTCGTAATCGGTTACGACATTTTCCGTAACCGGTTACGAAGGCATATTTTGGTTTTTCAGTTTTTTGTTAATTTCTGCTTATTTTGTTAAGTTGTTTTGTTATTTTCAATCATTTTGTACTTGTTGTATATAAGACCTTGTAAGATCTCATTTGTAGTTAATGCCAATTATTCTTCTCACCCTCAATTACTCTCTCTCTATTTTTCTCTCTCAATTTCATAACTTCATCTTCTCCAAATTAACTCAATTCTCAATTAATTCACCATTAGACACTACGTCAAAACTGGTTTTTGGCTGCACTACATAGACAACGCTTTTGATCAAAAGCGCTGCTATATGTTTTAAAAAAATACGCTGAAAAAAAGCGCTGCCTAAAGGCCTACTTTAGATAGCGCTTCCTAAAAGTGCTGTTAAAAGCCATACAAATGTGACACCTTAGAAAGCGCTTTCAGGAAAGCGCTGCTAAAGGCACACTTTAGAAAGTGCTTTTAAAAAGCGCTGCTAAAGGCCTTACGTAGGTCACACATTAGAAAGCGCTTTCTGAAAGCGCTGCTATAGGCAATTAAAAAGAAAGCGCTTTTAGAGAAAAAGCGCTGCTAAAGTTAATACTTAAGAAAGCGCTTTCCAAAAGCGTTGTCTTATGTTATTATTTCATAAATATTAAAAAACTTTTCATTGTTTCAGAACGCCCTAATCATTTCTTTTCTTTCTCCCTCTCTCTCGCGACTTCTCCCTCCGCCGTGTCTCCCCCTCTCTCACACTTCTCCCTCCGCACTGTTCGTCTTCTTCGACCGGCGTTCCTCTGTCTGTCTTCTCTGACCGGCATTGTTCATCTGTTCGTATCTTCATCTTCTCCGACCGGCATTCCTCCGTGAGTGTCACTTGCTTGTTCTCCGACCGAAACTGTTCATCGTCTTCTCTTGAGGGTTTGTTCTTGAGCATCTTGTTTTGTTTGTAGTTTGAATAAGTGTTGTTATATTATAGGAAATTATATCCATTACAAAAATGAGGGTTGTTAGAAAAATGAGTGTTATAGAAAAATGAGTGTTGTTAGAGTATCAAAGTGTTGATGTGGTTGTTGTCTTTCAATTTTCCATTCTCATACCAACATGTCTATATAAACTTTTATTTTGTGTGGTGATGCTGTTACGAATTTCATTTTCTTTCGCCATGAATTCATGCTTGTATTTGTGAACTTTTCTTCTTCAATGCATTTCAAGTGACGATTCTATGATTTGGTTATGATTTGTGAAATGATGACCTTTGATTCTATCCTGCATAGGTTTCGGAGATGCTTTGTATAGCAGGCTGAAGTATTTGGCCGGCCTTATTTTCGGCTTTGTCAATAAGTGACCTTTTGCCACCGACCACACAACAACACATGTTCATGTAAGTGTAATTTTTGAAAAATCTAGAATTTTCATATGAATTTTGTTGTTCGATTATGTATGTAATGCTGTGATTTCTTTATGTTGCCTCTACGATGCGCATTGTTATGATGATTTATCTTCCCTCTCCTTCAATTTGAATTGTTGCGTGTATGATGTTCTGAATTTTCTTGTGTGAATCTGATGACTTTGTATGAATTGTGTGTACTGTTCTTGCCTTGCCTCCTCCTTCTAGCGATAGTTGCTGCTATTGTTGTGTTCTGAGTTCTTGAATTTTGGTGGATGTTAGTTGTTCTGGTATGTGTGTATGACAAACTTCTGGTGTATGTTGATGAGTTTTCTGGTTTTGGTTTTGTGTTTAGTCATGTAATGATCTTGATGAAGTGGGGTATGACTTTGATGAATTGGTTTGGAATTTCTGGTATATTTTTGACGAAATTGTTTGGTATGATTAAGGTTTTGAGGACCGATTTGTGTAAGTATTTGATGAATCGTGTAAGGACTTGGATGTTTGGTTATGAGGATTTAGAATCTGAATTAGTGTTGATGTAGATGTTGTTTGAATTTGATTTTGAAATTGTTGTTGTAGATTAGTTTTGACTGACCCCCCCTTTCCTCTAGAAAAGGCGTGCAAAAACAGCTTTTAATAAAACAAGTTTCAATGACATAGGAAGTGTCGTAGAGTGGGCGGTGGTGTCTTTCCAAGGGTGATTTCACGTCTTTCAACGTCCTACTTCTTGAATATAGAGTCTTGTGACCTAGAAGGCGACGCAGGACTTGTTCTTTATATATTTACGGCCATTTTACTCTTTTGTATACGACCTGCGCAATACTTTAACATGAGCACTTCCTCAAAAAACTCCGCGGCCAAGAAGGTGACCAAGAAAATGAAGAAGGACGGTCCAAATGTTGCAATATCTGCTGCATCATCAATCAGAGCAACCTTGTCCGGGAAGAAATCTGTGACAAAGATGAAATCCCTCACAAAAGACCGCGCTCCGAAACGTGATTTTGATGCAGATGTTGATGAGGAATGGGATGAAGACTGGTTCAATTTTCTTCATTCAGGAGGCGGGAAAGAGAGCGATTAGCTTCTAGAGGGGAGGTTGTATTTTGTTGTTGTTTTGATTGTCCCCTTATATGGGTGTTAGTATTTTTTCTGGCCTTCAAGCTCTATTTTTAATTGTATTGTACAATGTTTTGGCTCATCTGAAGAATTTTATATAATATGTCGTTTTTCCTCCTGCAAGGAATTACCCTTTTATGTATATGCTAGCCCCTCGAGTACTTAAGTCAAGATGAGGGACCAAGCGTTTTTTTTTTGCCTTTTTGTTTTCTGAGACTTTATATTAGCTCAACACTCAGACGTACACAAGAAGCCCCATGTGAAGAGCTTTAGGGGTTTTTGAGTGCTTTGAACCTTTTTTGGCCAAGTTTGCCGGGTACGTACTCGGGATTTGTCAAAAGGTATGAAAGTTGTTGTGTTGAAAGCGCTTTCTAAAGGGGGACAATAGAAAGCGCTTTTTGCTGAAAAAGCGCTGCCTAAAGATGCCAATAGAAAGCATAAAAGGACAGAAAAAGGCTGCTAAAGGCCCACTTTAGACAGCGCTTTTCCAGAAAAAGTGCTGCTAAAGGCCTACTTTAGAAAGCGCTTTTCCAAAAAAAGCGCTGCTAAAGGCCTACATAAGGCAGCGCTTTTGCATAAAACAAAAACGATGTCTTTACCTATAGCAGCGCCACCTTAGGCAGCGCTTTTAAGCGCTGTTAAAAGCCAAAAAAAACGTTGTCTTTTCCCTTCCGTAGTATAGTGAGAGATTTTGTATGTTCTAACAGATAGTGCACATTACTTTTTGATTCGGTTATTCACATCTTACTTTATTCAAGTTTGTTCGTAAACATCATCATTGTCAATTTTGTGGTCATATAATAAAATATTTTGGAATATTTGATAATATCTTTTATATTAATTTAGATTATCTTTTTATATTATATTTAAGATTTATTATTATTATTATTATTATTATTATTATTATTATTATGTTTTTTACTGATCTAAAATTGATTCTATGTATCCATATAAATAGTTATTAGTATTGAGACTTTGTATCAAGTAAGTAGTTATTATCAATCATATTTTTCTCTCATCTCTTATAGACAATCACAAATTTAGTATGAAGAGGAGCGTTAGAATATTATAAAATATTTAAAATATCTTTTATTTTAATTTTGAGTATTTTAGAGTATTTCTTAATATTATATTTGATATCTATATAATATATTAAATCTGAAACAACGAATTATATAACGACACGTGCTACTTTTTCTAATTCATTTGTGTCACATCATTCCGTTGTCTTCTCTATAGAAAATCACAAGTTGAACTTCTCACATCGACAAAAATATTCTCTGTTGAAAGTCCTAAGTTCAACTCCTCAAAAAGATAAAAATATTTGTGAATCTAAATACTAAAATTGAAATTTTGTTTTCTTTAAAATCATAACAAAATATTATAATATATTAAAATTGAGTTTAAAACTATTTTGTTGACAACTTATTCTCTTACATATATCACATCATTCAAAATTTTCTGTTGAAAGTCCTAAGTTCAACTCCTCAAAAAGATAAAAATATTTGTGAATCTAAATACTAAAATTGAAATTTTGTTTTCTTTAAAATCATAACAAAATATTATAATATATTAAAATTGAGTTTAAAACTATTTTGTTGACAACTTATTCTCTTACATATATCACATCATTCAAAATTTTATGTCAAAACTCAAACTATTAAAATTTTATTTTATTTTCTATTTCGTACATTTATTTCAATAAAATATTAAACTAATCAATTTTTAAATAATTCGATAAAAGATTATAAGAACTAATTTAATTTCTATAAAAATGAAAATAATTTTTAGTCTCTTAATAGAAGTGATAACACTATCACTACTTAAATCGCTCACAAAAAGAAATAATCGATTATGTAGAAACAATTATAAAAATATATTTTACTATATTTGTCATATAATAATCATTATTTTTATTTTTTTTTGTATCTTTATTTTTTTTTCCTATCAATATTTTTTAAAAAATAATATTATTTTTTTAATATAATTCTTAATTATAAATGGAGTTATATAATCCAAAATTTTAACTTTAAATATTAAATTTCATATCAATGTTAAAAAATATATCAAACAATTATTTCAAATTTAACTTATAATTTTCAAATAGACAAATAAATGCCTCAATTGTTTCTAAAATATTATTTGAATTATAATTTCAGTTACATATTACAAAATTAAATCATAACTTTTTAACAATAATTTATAATTCATTACGTAAAAATGTTCAATAATATAATCTTAAATTGTAAATAATTGAAATTGATGGGCTAATTTGATTGAATTAAATCAATGGCATTTGTTGCAAATGAATGGTATAGTAAAAAACAATAACAATTGGGATATTTAAATACCAAAATCATTATCTAACTGATAGAGACTCATTCAACAGTCATACTTGAAGGGAAATATGTGATCCAAAACGCAACGGAAAATAAAAATTCCCCTTTAGTGATCCTTACGAATGGTCATGATCAGTGATAGAACGGTTACCTCTTTGTGGCGATGAAACCTTTGATTCCGAATCGAACGAGTGATCACGAGCGATGTATGATGAACAACGCCACTCAGTCCACACGAACAGATTCCTCTAGTCACAGTGCTAGCTGCTACGATTGAAGACTTTGAGTGTGAGAGAGAGAGAGAGAGAAGAGATAGAGAGAGAAGAAAAAATACGGCTAGAGTTTCACAGTCTAAATTTTTATCAAGAGTGTATGCTTCTGCACAAGGGTTTAATTTATAGAACTGCTTGTGTAGGCTGCAAGCTAAAAAGCTCACTTAAGTGTATGCGCACCATATCTTATGGTGTACCGTATATCACCTAAGCGCGTGGTACCTTACCACATTCCGTATTCTACTTAAGTGCATCGTACCTTACGATGTTCTACATTTACTTAAGTGCACCTTACCTTACGGTGTTCCTTATTTACTCTACCTCTTATCAATTTGTCCTTGTGTGTGTGACCCTGTAGGTTTTCGCAACGTTGGCAATTATATTAAATCACGCATTTAACATAATAAACAGTGAGTGATATCTAGCAACATGTACATCATTGTTACCCAAGTCACTAAAATGTCATGTGATCTGACAAAACCTTTTGTGATAGTACTTGTGTGTACAATTACCCTTTTGCCCTTATGTTTATATTGAGCTCAAGGCATATATCGTGTCATCCTTGTCCAGTTCAATATTGGGCCCTTAGACATTTATCCTGTTATGCCGGATGGGCAAATTCCACCTAGGTCACTCATGTCCCTCGGCATGCTTTGTGGAGTACTCATCAACTGTCTTTATGGTCATCTAATTACGGACAATGTTAGATCAGCAAGAAAGTACTCGACTTTACACCACTATCACCATGAGAGTAACTTATGACACTTTGCATAACATTCTATGTAGTACTCTCATAGCGGGTCAATCCAGTATAAATATTACTCATGATATGCATACCTATGTTAAGACTTGATAACTCCTTATCCATGACCCATGAGATGTGATCATCGATATATCTACATAATAGTCTTAATGCTTTAAGGTTATCTCACTTCACAGTAAAGCTCGACTACAGATACTTTAAGAACATTGTCCTTATGTTTAATGGGATCTCATGATTAAGTCACATTTAATATTTTATTAAACGGGCTAGCTATTCTAGGGATTTTATTAACTTGGAAAAACAAACATAATAAAGAAATACATTTTATTATTAATAAATAATTCTATACAAGTACCAAAAGTAATGGTCTCTAGGGCTTACACCAACAATACTTACTTCCTTTCTAAAATGCAAATTCATTATAAAATAGAGAGTTTTATTTAGGATTTTAATGTTGACCTTTATGAATGGTTGGTTACATAGAGTGTTAGTAGTTTGAATGTGGAATGTTTTTCATCCACGAAATAATGAAGAAAAAAACATTCTTAGAGATGTTGAAAAAAAGGAAAGGAAATATTAAAAAAATTATTTCAATTCTTTACACTTATTTTATACTTATTTCATGTTTTAAAATTAAATTGCGATGTTTTATTTGCATATCTATGATTCAAACATATTTCTTTTCACTTAAAAGTTACATAGAGTGTTAGTAGTTTGAATGTGGAATATTTTTCATCCCCGAAATAATGAAGAACAAACATTCTTAGAGATGTTAAAAAAAAGTAAAGGAAATTAAAAATATATATATCTAAATTCTTTACACTTATTTCACATTTTAAAATTAAATTGCGATGTCTTATTTGCATATTTATGATTCAAACATATATCTTTTCACTTAAACATTTACTCTCTCTTTTTATCACTTTTATCTTATCGTCTTAATTACAATTTTTTTCATAATAAACAAAATAAAAATATACATTTTATAAGACTACTTAAAAAATTCATCTCAGCCACGTGCATCGCGCGAGTCTCTTTCTAGTAATATATTAAATCATAAGCGTCGATCTTCACGTTGACAATTCAACCTCATTTGTGTCACATCACCAATATTCTTACGTAGCACCTCCTAAAACTCATTTCCACTTCTAAATAGTCTAAACCACAATGTCAAGGGTTCAAACCCTTACAAAGACAAAAATATTTCAATCTAATATTTTAATACTAATTTTGATATATCTTTTTTCATATAGTGTCTCTAAAATAATTTTTGTTTCTTTATATTTTAAAAAATTAAATGGTCTAGTATTTTTTTCATCATACCATTTACAACAAAGAATTGTGAATTAAATTTAGTAATTATATTTTGTTAAAAATAATTCTTAACCTATTTAAAATTCAATTGCACGGGTCTTAATCTAGTTAATTATTATTTTCATGATTTGTTTTGTATTTATAATTGATTCTAAGTATCCATATAAATAGGGATCAATATTGAGTATTTGCATTAAGTTAGTAGTTATTATCAATAATATTTTTCTCTCATCTTTTAAACATAATCACAAACTCAACTGATTTAAAAGGTATTGTCATCTTATTTCCAGTATAAGTCTTCCAATTCTTCCTCACAAATATAACTTCAGCAACATTATCTTGGACATCCTTCATTTTATATAATTAATTTTATGTTTTCGTCTTTGTTCTTACAATATTTTGTTGAGTCATTTAACAGTGATGTTTGTCAGTTAGCAACACGCAATCGTGTCTATTTTGCTTATAATTTTTGTCAGTTAGCAACACGCAATCGTGTCTATTTTGCTTACAATTTTAATTAAAGTGTAGAACCATTTATTATTATTTATCCAGATGTTTGGGGGCCTACTCCTACATCTAATATTTTTGGTGAAAAATAGTTTGTCTTATTTGCTAATGATTGTACTAAAGTAACATGTATCTTTTTTTATGAATAATAAATTAGAAGTACACCAATTATTTATCCAATTTTATAATATTGTACAAGCAAAATTTGAAAAAGGTCATTACTACAAAATAGACATTCCGTAACACCCATTTTACAACGGTCTTCTGGTTAACCGTGGTGATAACTTTTTTTGGGTGCTTTTTTTTGTATTTACTAAAAGACATTTAACTACGGTTATAGTTAACAATCATAGTTAAATGTATCTGGAGTAAAATGGTTCGAATTTCAACACCAACAATTTTCTATTTATCGTGACATAGTGGGTTTGACCATGTATATCACCACGGTTCCTATAATCAACTGTGGTGTAAGGTGTAATCATCTCATCACGGTTCGTATTATCAACTGTGGTGAAAGGTGTTACATATTTATATAAAAGTGAAATTATCTCTCGCTTCAGTATATAACAACCGTCTCTCTAAAAACAAAACCCTAAAATCTCTTTCACTCGTCTTTCTCAAAACAAAACCCTAACATCTCTTTCACTTGTCTCTCTCAAAACAAAACATTAACATCTTTGTCACTCGTCTCTCTCATATGGAAACCCCAAACTTATACAGTGAACTCGTCTTCTTCGAAGGGTACCTTTGCTTCATCAAATCTTAGCAAATGGCTACCTTACAAGTTCGTTTTCATAATTGTTTATGTTTCAAAATCTATTTATCTATTATTGTTTACATTCCAATAGCTTGTTTCATAATGTTTGAACTTTCTGCTTGTTTTGACTTGCAGGTAGGGATGGTGAATCAAAAAAATTAACGAGGATGAAGCTAAAGTGAGCGTTGCAAACTTGAGTGAAAGATCCAAAATGACATCCATTCAAAATTAATACAAGTTTGCATCTCTCACTTCAGCTTCATCCTCATTTCATTATGGATGCCATTATGAGACATGTATGTTTCTGAAACATTTTATGAGGTGTTATGTTTTTGTTTTTGTTAATAAAAGGTGTATCTTGTATGTAGTTTATGCTATGTGTTGATGATTTTGTTGTTTTTAATACGAGGGTTTTGTTGTATCTTGTATGTTGTTTAATGTTTGTTGTTGATGAATGTTATTGTTGATGTTTGTTTAAAAGATGAGTTTATTATATCTTATATAGTTTAAGTGTTTTTCCAACCTCTTATCGAATATATAACTTTTCAGTTTACATTAGAAAATTATAATATGATAGATAAATGTTATATTAGAAAGCAAGTTACACGTTCAATTCTAGACAAGAATTATGTTGTTCGTTATCTGCATTTCGATGTTTAACCGTAAAAACTTGGTTTGATGCTTCTAATTCTCTAACGCCCTTTTATCCACATCTTATTTTATTTGCAAAGTAAATAATATTTTACAAAATGAACTAGAGGTGAAAGAAAGGGAGATTGAAGAATTCGGAGCATTAAACCAAGTTCTAATGGTTAAAGAGCGAAATGTAGATAACGGGCTGAAGAATTCTTGTCTAGCATTGGATGTGTAAATTTTTCTTATAATTTAACTTAATTTGTTATATTACAATATTCTAGATCAGATTGAAATGTTATATGTTTGGTGAGCATTAGCGAAATAAGCATTCCACATAATTTATAATAAACTCGGTGTATATATCACAACGGTTGTTTAGAACAACCATTGTTAAATGTTATGCATTAAAGAAGATTGCAATGGTTGTTTGAAGTAACCATTGTGATAGATAGCGTGTTACATAACTTATAATCATAGTCGAACGACCGTGATGGAAAGCATCATACATACAACCACCCCTTACCTCACAACGCTTGGTCAGACGTGGTGGTATCCATTTTCCAACCGTTGTGAAATGGATTTTACGTAGTAGTGAGTATAAAAAGAATTTGATCTGACAATGGTAAAGAATATGCCAATCATGCATTTTCCAGCTTCACTAGTAAATATGGCATTATCCATGAATTCACATGTGTTGATACCCCTTAATAAAAGGGTGTTGCATAAAGAAAAAAATTTCATTTTTTGAAGCTTCTCGATCTTTATTATTTCAAATGTATGTTCCAACTCTTATTAGGAGAGGCGGTTCTTACTGTCTTCTTCTTGATTAATCGAGTCCCATCACGAGTCTTAGGTAATGGTAGACCTTTTCACTTCATGCTCTCATATTTTTCCTTTGTTACAATATTACATAACATTGAGTCTCGTGTATTTGAATTTGTTTTTTTGTTCATTTTCATAAACGGTATCGCAACAAATTAAATCCATGTGATGTCATATGTATCTTTTTTGGGTTATGCACCTAACAAAATAGGGTACAAAATGTTATCATATTCCTAGTCAAATTTTTGTCTCCAAATATGCCACATTTCATGAAAATGTGTCATAATTCATTTGTCCTCGATCTTAGGAGGAGAACTTAAATGACCTAGAGTCTGACTCTAATTTCCTTACCCTTTTTCCTAGCCTCCCTAAAGCACATATCCCTATTCCCCACTCAAGAAACCAAGATTGTACGTGTTCTTGGTTCTCCAATGGTTGAACCTGAACCTAAGCTTATAATTTTTCTTGGTTGTCTAATGTTTTCTATTTTGGAGGAATCAGTGCCTCCAACACAAACTCAAGTATATTAGAGATTAAGTAGACTCGACCCACTTTAAAACAAATTGAATCGGATGAATTGGAGGTAAGTAGTAGAAAAAAATCTTTTATTGGTGATTCTTAAGTTTTTAATACTTGTGATACTCACTAAGATGCCTTACCTATTTCTTTAAGATGGGATAAAAGACTGTGTCCATATACATATAAATATCATATTTTAAATTTGTCTCTTTTAAGTAATTTTCTTTAGAGTATCAGAGTTGTATTATAGTTTTTAACTCTACGAGAATTCCAGCATTTTTCAAGAGGTATTGAAAAATATAAAAAAATGGGTTCAAAATATGGATAGTGAAATGAAAACACTTGGAAAATAGAACTTAAGTTGTTAAGAGATAAAGATATAAAAAGCCAATTGGTTGCATGTGGATCTACATTGTGAAACATAAGTCAAATGATATTCTTGATTGTTACAAGGCCAAATTAGTTGTAAAAGGATATACTCAGACTATGTCATTGATTGTGAGGAGACATTTGCTCTAATGGTAAAGATTAATAGTGTTTGGATATCATCATCTCTTGTTGCACACTCTGGTTGGGAAATACATCAATTTGATGTAAAAAATGTGTTCATAGATGGAGACTTAGAGAAGGAGGTGTATATGGAAATTCCACCTCGCTTTGGTCTGACCGGTAGATCAATAATATGTGTCGATTGAAGAATGCCTTATATGGATTAAAGCAATCTCATGGATCTTAGTTTGGAAGATTCACAAAGATCATGGTGTGTTTATCCAATAAGCAATGTCAAGGAGACCATACTTTGTTCTTCAAACATTCACAATAAGGAACACTAATTGTACTTTTTGTTTATGTTGATGACATTTTTGTTACAAGTGATGATTTGATTAAGAGACACATGTCTAAAATAAAGTTATCAATAGAGTTTGCGATAAAAGACCTTGGACAACTCAAATATTCTTGGGAATTGAGGTAGTCGTCAAACTTAAAAATACGTTTTTTTTGTTATGTAGCATTTTTAAATCAACAAAAACCCACAATCGGTGAGTGTTATTATCGTATTCATAAATATTACTATTATTTGATCAAGTCATAGGTGACTGTTATTATCGTATTCATAAATATTACTATTATTTGATCAAGTCATAGGTGATGATACTTACGTTTAGGGGATTAAACGACATAAAGCAAATTGGGGGGACGCTTAGCGTAATTTGATTGGGTGTGCAGATGATTGTAAAATCAACTAAACTAAACTAACAAATGAGAATTTTAATAAGATAAACTATTAAACTCCATATGAATCCTTTGTTTTTTTCATGTGGTTATAATGAGTCTTCTTATATCATGATTATTTTACAAAATAGTTACACACAATTTCTCATCCCGTAACCTACTTTGATTGATTACAATCCTTCAATAACTTTGGCAAAGTCACAATCGACAAAGATTTAATCAGGCACAAAATACCTATGTCGCAATCGATTATGCCCTATGTCTAGTGATAAAAAACAACTTCCCAAACAATATTTAATTCCAATAGCAAAAGTTATTGTTTGTTCTCAATTTTTATATAGATAGATCCCCCAATTCCGTAGAAGAGAAAAAAAATTATAAAATATTATTGGATAGTGGAACCAATGTTTTTTTCTCATTAAATAAGGCGAATTTTACCTGCCACCCCCCCCCCCCCTAATTAAACCTATCACCCCCCATATTTTTTAAATGGCGAAAATGCCCCTTAAATGTTTTCAAACAATCTCCGAACGAAATTCCCGGTAATGTTAAAAAAAATTCTGGTATTGTTCAAAATTCCCGGTAGTGTATTTAAATTTCTCGGTATAACGGTAATTTCAAATTCCCCGGTAAGTGGTTAAAAATCCGGTTATGCCCTGAAAAGTACAGTTTGATATCGGGAAGGCACTCAGCAGATCTACATCGAGCATGGTGAGAGAGCGGTTCCCAAAATGCAGGAGGTCAAACTCCTCCACGATCCTCTTCACCGCAGCGGGGAAGGGAATACGCGGGAAGTTCTTCATCTTCGCCCTGTGAGACTGGACCCTCAGTACAGGTCGTACCTGTGACATGAACCATTAAACAACTTTGTTAGTACAAAAACAATTTATGTATAAGCTAACAAAACTTAAAATGAAATGCAAAAAACATATACCTCACCCAGCCATAATCGCAACGCCACATGCTCACTGTACTCTGTAAGCACAGACGTATCTATCGGCCCGCCAGGGAATCCTGGCTCAGTGTGCACTGATGGCTCGGTCGATGGGACCGTGACATCAGTCTCAATGGTCTCCTCGACCCCTACTGTGCCATCAACCTCTGCTGTACCAGCTGCCTCTGTTGTACCAGCCGCCTCTTCTGTATCAGCATCACCCACCTCCTCATCCTCAACCTCAACCTCAACTGCCACTGTAAAATCAATCTCCTCTACCACATCCCTAATTACAGTCTCCTCTGGAACATCTCTAATAATAGCCTCCTCCGGCTGAAGAACAGGGACGTCGCCATCTGTGGCCTGCACTGAGGAAAGACCTCCACGTCGCCTAACAGACCGAGGTGCCTGGAAACGCCCCCGTTGCTCGGCCATCCGCCTCCGGTGTGAACCGATTGAGACCACCCGACCTGCCCGTACATGTGCAGACTCAGCATCAGGAACTACTGTAACTCTACCCCTACCACCTCCCGCCAAATCAAGCGCCCTCCCAGCAATGCTACCATCACGGCCTCTGGTTTTCACTAAAAAAAAAAAGATTAAAAAAAAACAAATATTGATAAAATACCGGATATTTTGAAATTCCCGGAAAAAGGAAAAATTTACAACTACCGAATTTTTTGAAATCCCCGGTGGCGATTACCGGTAATTTTAAAATTCCCAGTAGGATGTTACCGGGATTTTTGAAATTACCGGTAATATTCACCGGTTATTTCAAAAAATCCAGAAATTCTTACTTGTTAATTCAAAATTCCCGGTAGGTGCTTGAAATTCCCGGTATCTTCTGAGAATTTGAAAAATCCGTGCGTCTACCGGATATTTGGAAATGAAGAAATGTTTTTTTGAGAGGGACTAATATGTCTTTTCACAAGTAATGGGGGGTGCAAGGTTTAATTGTGGGGGTGGTAGGTAAAATTCTCTTAAATAAGTGTTGTAATGGCCTTTTACGGTTAAAAGAAAATTATAAAATAGTCCAATTTTTACAATTCAGGTTTGTAACAGCATTAAAATATTGCTCTACATTTATGTATTTTTTTAGTGTTTGAATTAGACTTTGATTTTTGGCTTAAATAGTATTTTCGTCCCTGTAAGTTAGCGAGTTTTTTATTTTCGTCCCTGTAAGTTTTTTTTTTCGTCCCTATATTTCACATTCGCATTCGTTTTCGCTCCTGCGGATTTTGATTTTAGGGACTAAAACGAATGCGAATGTGAAATATAAGGACACAAACCAAAAAAAAAAACTTACAGGGACGAAAACCAAAAACTCGCTAACTTACAGGAACGAAAATACTATTTAAGCCATTTCATTTTCCGCTTGTTTCAATTTAATCGGACTTACAAAACTTCATATATGATCAAAATATTGCACATGGATAAAACTGAAATGTACAAACGTGTTTTTGCAATGTTGCTTACGCGACATTCCAGATCGTATTTAACATGTGGTTATAACTTCGTGTGAGTGTCATGATTTTTTCGATAGCTAAATGTTGTGTTGCTTTGTCTTTGGTGTGATGTGTTTTCTGTTTTTTCTGTGCAATTCTTATCATTTCTTCGTCATCATAACTTTATTAGTAGAGAGTTTCTTAATGCACCACCCAAGTTTCCTAGGCACCACGTGAAATTATTTTTTTGCCCCCTGATTCCGGATGTGCACATCCGGACGCACCAAATTTTTAAAAAACGCAGAGCTGTTCCGGATATGCATATCCGGAAATAATTCTGATGTGCACATCCGGAAGGATTTCTTATTAATTCGCGCCAGACGTTCTTCCTCCCCCTCATTCTTCACTTTTTTCATTTCCAAAATCTCTCAAACTCTTAAATTTTCAATCACCATAAATCCTGATTTTTTCCACTCGAGTTCGGCGCAGAGCAACTTCTACAACCATCAACACACTCCAAATCCTCCGTATCTCATTTTAATCGGTAAGTTTTCAAATTTTAGAGTTTCGGAGTTATTTTCGAGTAATCGATTTAGAGTAGACATTTAGGTGTAGAAATTGTTAGGTTGTATGAATAACATAGGTTAGAGACAATGTAGGTCATTTTTACTGCTTCAAACGGACGATCAGAGCATTAAAATGCCCTTTTGCATGTTACAGTGGTCATGGCTGCCATTTTTAAACCTCTAAATACGTACCGGATTTGCAGATCCGAAAAGTTTATAACGTTTAGTTTTCTGAGTATTTCTAGATGTGCACATCCGAAAATACCCAACGTTAAAAATTCCGTGTACTTCCGGATGTGCACATCCGGAAGACTTTTTTTGTTTGTTTGTTTGTTTTTGTTTAATTATTTTTAAACAAAATTTAATTTATTTATTGTGCTTTGCAGATTAGATGGTTGGCAGAGACGATCGTACCATACATGGACGGACAGCTCAGCACACATTTGTCCGATGTGAGCGGATGTAGTCTACCGCCGAGGCTTCCGGTGCAGAGGGACTTAGGGTAGCCCCTACAGTTGAGGGACATCCTACACCACATCCTACACCACAGCCATCCACATCACAGGTTCAGGCCACTTCCACATCACAGGTTCAGGCCACTCCCCCGTCAGCCGCCTATTCTACATCTCGGAGGCGTCGGGATTCTACTGATAGTTCATCAGGGTCCCAGTCCGCACGCAGGCGTCGTCGGGAGACTCCAGCTCCATCAACTGCTCCTCCTCGTTCCCCTGTTCCTGTTCCTGTTCCAGAGGGTGATCACCCAGCACATGAGGGTGTTGACGCTGATGACGATTTCGATGAGCTGGGCGATTACCCCAGGGGACTGTCTGATATGTCCCTACTCGTGGGGTACTCTGAGCATACTGCCAGATATGTCTGGCTAGGACAGGTAACCTTTCTCGGTTTTTTTATAGAATTGTATTCGTTGAAAATATGTTCATTTGTAACATTGTTTTATTTGGAAATTTTCAGGATAAGGATTCACAGAAGTTCTATAACCATGGGGGCAAGGTTATGGACACGATTGAGATGTTACCAGAGGCTGAGTGGTTCACGTCTGCACTTGCGGAGTCTGGTCTTTAAGGCCTGTCTAGGATTGGGTATTCCCATATCTAGTACGGTATCCTGATGACATTTGTTCAGAGATGGCACCCTAAGACATCCTCATTCCATCTACCGTATGGCGAGATCACGATCACGTTGGACGACATCTCGTGCCTCTTACATCTACCGATCACGGGTACCCTTCTCCGTCACGGTAGGTTGACGAAGGCAGACGGCATGGAGTTGCTGGTTACAGAGCTTGGGGCTAGCCCAGATAAGGCACATGCAGAGGTGCACCAGTTGAGAGGCGCACACGTCCGATTCTCATTTCTGATAGATAGATTTGCTGAGGCACTTGCAGAGGAAGGACGGACAGATGGTGATTCAGCTGAGGTGGCGATCCACAGGACGCGTGCCCTGAGATGCTACTACTTGTTTTTGCTGGGCACACAGGTGTTTGTGGACACCATAGGCTATTATGTTGATATCGTCTACCTCAGGTACCTTTCGGATCAGACAGATATCCATGGGTACAACTGGGGGGCAGCTGCGCTAGCATTCACCTATTCCAGGCTCTCTGATGGTTGCCGCTGGGCAACCAAGACTGTGGCAGGCAGTTGTACGCTATACGTGGTAACAATCTAATATTCTAAGTGATTTTTTCATTTCTTTTCTTTCTGTATTCATTATAATGTTTGACACCCATGTTATGTTTTCCATTCTCAGGCGTGGTTTTACAACACTTTCCCTACATTACTGGTTGGGTGAGTGTCCAGGGGTACACTGAGGATATGCCACGTGCTGCTGCATTTGTCCTGCTCAGAGGGAACCAGGCGCGGGACCCCTTCAGAGTGTATCTAGATCGGATGGCTGCTGAGGACGTTTTGTATTGCCCTTATGCCGCTCACCGTGTGACGCGCCCGTTCGATGAGGTTTGTTTGTTCTCAGGATGGTTGACATGCAGTTCGACCGTTACTGCCCGATACCTGCTGGAGCGCGTCTTGCGTCAGTTCGGTTACACGCAAATAGATGAGCTATATGCTGACTACCAGTCCCACTTGGTACCGGAGGAGGCTCGGGCGACCAGAGCAGAGACAGACTGGAGTGTTGCTGTTGGGTACATCGTGTGGTTCTACATCGTCTCACACCCATGCATAGTGCCCACTGTTGAGGGATCGCCACCCAGACCTGCTCATCAGGAGATATTAGAGGAGCGGTAGTCTCAGCTGAACCATACTCAGGATGTCCTACCACGCTGTCGTCAGATAGTACAGATAGGGCAGCAGGCCATTGAGGCTGGTCACCTCCCTGAGGGCTCTGGTGCCAGACTTGTCGTGGATAGGATGATTGCGATTGTTGGGAGGCACTTCAGTACCGCAGACATCGATCTAGGTTGGGGGTAGGGGCAGAGGAGCAGGGGAGCCAGGAGAGATCCTTCGCCATACGCAGTAGTTTTTTTTTTATGTATCATATTTATATTACATGTATGCACTGTATTTTGACAGACGTTTATTATATATATATATATATATATATATATAATTTTATTTTATATATGGATGTTTTCAAATGTATATTAAGTTGCGACGATTTATTAACATATGCGACCAAGCAAAAAAACCGATTTAAAAAAAAAATAAGTTCTGCTGTTTTCCTGATCTGCAGATCAAGAATGTTTCCGAATGTGCACTTTCGAAACGCATCAGCGTTTTTTAAAAAAAAATGGTGCGTCCGGATGCGCACATCCGAAATCAGGGGACAAAACCGAAAATTCAGATGGTGCCTAAGAAACAAGGGTGGTGTGATAAAAAATTCTCTATTAGTAAAGTACCTTAAAATTTATGTGGTTAGAATGATTTTGCCTCAAATCAATCTTTTTCAAAATACTTAGAATTATGTGGTGATTTTGCTCTATTTCATGTAATGTTAACTAAAAATATATTTACAATACTAATACAAAATGCAGTAAAAACATAGTATGACTAATAAGAAAGTGTTATAAGTAGCCTACTCAAAACAAGGTAAAACTTGAATCTAAACCATCAATTATTTCCATTGAGGAAAATCATAGAATAAACCTTAAGAAAGAAAATACCAAAGTTAACCAGGGTCAGTATCAGAGATTAATAAAAAAGTTGATTTACTTGGTACATACTAGTCTAAATTTGACATGTGCAATTAGTGTGGTCAACTAATGTATACATGATCCAATGGAGAGACACTTGTAAGTTGTAGAACGTGTTCTACACTACCTCAAAGTCACCCCAGAGATAAGCCTCTTATTTAAAAGAGGTAGAAGTCTAACTATGAAAGCTTACTTTGATGTTGATTATTCAAGTTATATAAAATCTACTTCAAACTATTGTACCTTCTTGAGTGAAAACCTAGTTGTTTGAAGGAGTAAGAAACAAAGTGAAATTGTTCGATCAAGTGGTGAAGCAAAATTTAGAGTTATGACACAAAAAGTTTGTGAATTATTATGGATGAAACAAGTGTTAGAAGATTTGAAGATACAATGTGAAGGTCACATGAAATTGTTTTACGATAATAAATCGATCATTCGTATTGCAAATAATATTGTTCAACATGACATGACATGACAAAACACATTGAGATTAATCGGCATTTTATCAACAAAAAAAGTTGAATAGTATTTTGATAACTATATCCTACTTTCTTTTTGGATGTCAGCCGACAGATATGTGTTAACAAAAAGTTTGCCAACATAATGATTCAATCAACTTACTTGCAAGTTTGGAGTTTGAAATGATTAATATTCATTCATAAGTTTAAAAAAGAGTATCGTAAATATTAGACTATAAATAACATGTATAATAATCTGAAGCTCATTAAACAAAATCTATTAAATTTATTTTTTCATTCTATTTAAGTAGAATTATTTTCAGAGTTGTAACTATAACTTTCAATATATAAAACCTAATACAACAAACACAAAACATTGTCTATGTTTTTGTTGCTTCTTTTTTTATGTGAGACTCTTATCACTTAAAAAATCACACTTTTTATTTATTAATTGTTAAGATGTATTAATAGTTACATATTTAATTTTTAAATATTTTATATTTTGTATAAATCAAACTTTTTTTATGCAATTGCAAGTAGGAAGAATCTTTGTGCACAATAAACAACAAACCATTCTAAAAAAAATGAAGAGTAGTGTCTTCTCCTCATCACTGAATTTGAATCTAAAATTCCTAATTAAGTTGAAAGAAATCTCGTGGTCCAAATAACATAATAATCTATCTTCTAGCTTTACCTATTTAGAGTTTATTAAAATAGAAAAAGATGCTCCAGACTCACTGGTGTGTGACAGCATGCACCATCCCCTCATGAAGCTCCTCTTTTTCCTGTTTATCCTTTCAAACTGGCACAACCTGATCACTACATTCCTCTACCATCGTCGGGAAATTTTGCATTCTTGCTGCAAAAAGGAGAAACCAGCATCTAATCAGACATACAAAAAACATCTCTTCATCTTGTTAAATGTAATTGGCTTCATGCCTTCTCTGTTTCTATTCTCTTCTATATATAATACAATTACATTTACAAGTAATAATGACTAATTAACTCTATTTCCTAAGTTGTACAACCTAAATTAGGAAGTCTAATTCTATACATTCAAATAGGAATATTCCTGATTCTATTTTCTGATTTCTCAAAACATAAAATAGGAAACAACCATAAATGACAGATATCCTCATTGACATCCCCCCTCATATTGATGCGGTTTGTCAAGAAGCATCAATTTGCTAAGGAGAAACTGGTGACGGGGACGAGGAACCGCTTTAGTGAAGATATCTGCAAGCTGAAGCTGCGAGGAGACATGAGGAAGAGAGATAACATGATCATCAAGAACCTCACGAATGGAGTGACAATCCACTTCAATATGCTTAGTGCGCTCATGAAAAACTGGATTAGTAGCAATCTGAATAGCGCCTGTGTTGTCAGCATGGAGAGGCGTAGCATTGGTTTGAGGGAGTCCGAGTTCAGCCATTAAACCACGAAGCCAAGTTATTTCAGAGCAAGCAGCGGACATAGCTCGATATTCAGATTCAGTGGATGACTTGGAAACCCGGGCTTGCTTTTTGCTCTTCCAAGATATTAAGGCAGGACCAAAGAACATGCATCAACCGGACACCGACCTTTGTGTATCAGCACATCCTGCCCAATCGGCATCACTATAGGCAAGCAAAGTAAGAGATGTATTGGCCGGAAAAAATAAACCCCGATGAGAAGTTCCTTTTAAATAGCGAATGATGTGGCGAACAGCAACCAAGTGAAGATGACGAGGAGTGTGCATGAATTGACTAACTTGTTGCACTGCAAAGGAAATATCCGGACGTGTAATAGTCAAATAGTTAAGACTTCCCACCAATTGACGATACAATAAAGGATCAGGCAAAAAATCACCCTCATCACGATGATATTTGACATTAACTTCAAGAGGAGTATCTACAAGGACAACAGACTGAAGACCAGCCAAAGAAACTAAGTCCTCAGTATACTTGTGCTGATTGAGAAAAATACCTTTGGAGTCAGAATGAACCTCAAGCCCCAAGAAATAGTGAAGATGTCCAAGATCCTTCATGTGAAAGGAGGCTTGAAGCTGTTGTTTAAGTAGTTGTATGGACGCTAGATCAGAGCCAGTAATGATCATGTCGTCAACATAAATGAGAAGAAGAACAATACCATCGGACGTGTGATGAATGAATAAGGAGGAATCATATTGGCTTTGTGTAAAAGAGAATCCAAGAAGGGTAGATCGAAATTTCTCAAACCATGCCCGAGGAGCCTGCCGCAAGCCATATAAAGAACGCTTGAGTTTGCACACGCCTTCAGAGGAAGAAAACAAGCCTGGAGGGGGTTTCATAAAAATATCCTCTGCCAAATCACCGTGAAGAAATGCATTCTTCACATCCATTTGATATAAGGACCAGCCTTTAGAGGCAGCAATAGCAAGGATTGTGCGGACAATGGTCATCTTTGCCACAGGTGCAAAAGTCTCATCATAATCTACCCCATATTCTTGTTTGTTACCCAAAGCAACCAACCGGGCCTTATGACGATTTAGAGAACCATCCGAATTTAACTTTACAGAGTACACCCATTTGTAACCAATGGGTTTAACACCAAGAGGGCAAGGGACTATGTCCCAAGTGAAATTCTCCTGAAGTGCTTGTAGCTCATCTTGCATGGCCTTTACCCAACGCATGTCCTTAACAGCCTGCGAATAACACATGGGAATAGGTATGCTAGATAAAGTAGCAGTAAGAGAAGTAGACTCTCAGCCATACCTATCAGGTGCTTGATGCATGTGAGTGGATCGACGCAGTGTAACTGGTGCTGGTTCAGGCGGTGGATCAGCATCGAGAGAGGGCAAAGTAGGAGGTCGTCTGGTATATACCTGTCCAGGTTTAAAACGTTCTATAGGGCGAGGAACATCAGCAAAGATATGAAGAGGAACAAAGTTGTTAGAGTCAGAAGGAAAATTTGGAAAATAATATTGATAATCAAAAAAATCACATTTCTAGAAATGCGCATGCGTTGAGCAATGACATCATAACACAAAAACCCCTTTTGAGTAGGAGAATAACCCATAAAGGCACACTGCACTGATTGAGCGCCGAGTTTATGATGCTCTAGAGGTGGCAAGTGCATAAAGCAGACACACCCAAAAGTGTGAAGATCATCATAACTTGGCTGATTGTTATAGAGACGAAAGAAAGGACAATCAAAAGCCAAAACCTGAGATGGGAGGCGGTTGATCAAGTATACAGCCGTGGACAAGGCTTCAACCCAGAATTGAGAAGGAACAGAGGCTTGAAGGAGTAATGTTCGGGTAACATCAAGCAAGTGCCGATTTTTGCGTTCTGCAATGCCATTTTGCTGAGGCGTATATGGACAAGAACGTTGTGAAAGAATCCCCTTTTGCTGCAAGTACTCTTGAAAGTTGTGAGAAATATATTCCCCACCAGAATCAGTACGCAACACCTTGATACCTGTGTTAAACTGAGTCTCTATATATGCCAAAAACTTTTTAAACATACAAAAGACATCAGATTTAGAGCGAAGAAAATAGATCCATGTGAACCGGCTATAGTCATCAATAAAAGTGACAAAGTATTTATACTTTGCATGAGAGAAGACTGGTGACATACCCCAAACATCACTATGAATAAGATCAAAACATTTATTGGCACGATGAGCTATATAGGGAAAGGGAAGAGTCTTGCTTTTAGCAAGTTTGCACACAGAACAATCAAATACAGAATTAGGAATAACAATTTTATTACTCAACAATCCATTTTTCAATAAATGAGCCAAAACAACTGAGTTTGGATGACCCAATTTTTTATGCCAGTCCTCATACTTATTCGGGACACCATTACAAGCAAAAGATAAAATATTAGATAAAGAAAACTGGAGAGGAAATAGTCTGCTCACTTTAGGCCCCCTCGCGATCACTTTCCCCGACGCCTGATCCTGCACAGAACAAC
Source organism: Lathyrus tuberosus (assembly GCA_022829125.1). Lineage (NCBI taxonomy): Eukaryota > Viridiplantae > Streptophyta > Magnoliopsida > Fabales > Fabaceae > Lathyrus > Lathyrus tuberosus. Next base: position 74,898 of record JALAZF010001123.1, read on the forward strand.
CATCACGAGAGAAATTAACATTACAATTGTTATCGACCAATTGTCCAACTGAAATCAAATTTGAAACAAGCCCAGGGGAAACAAACACATCTCGAAAGGAGGAATTAATGTCTCCAACAGCAGAAATAAAAAGAGTATTACCATCGGCAATTTGAATATTTTGGGTGCCATGATAAGTATGAACATTGTGTAATTTTTCAGGGGAACCAGTCATGTGGTTAGAGGCCCCAGAATCAACAAGCCAAGGTTGAGATGCAGTTTTAAACTTACCATGAAGACCCAAGGCAGAAAGGGCTGCAAGTACCATTTGTTGTACGACCTCTGGAGTCAAGGAAGCAGCATTAGAAGTTGTAGGAGCAGAAGTCTGGTCCATAGAAGTTGTAGTTGCATGTAAGGCATGCAATGGCTTCCGCGGTGGTCTAGTTGGGCAATCTGCGATAATGTGACCATGTTGCTTACAATAGTTGCAAAATTTCTTATTGCAATTCCGAGCGAGATGACCAAATTGCTTGCAAGAAAAGCATTGAACTTGTCGCATATCACGTCCTGTGCCTTTACTTTGGGCAGTGTAGGCAATAGAGACAGGATCAGCAGCAAAGTCATCACGGGATAAGGTCAGAAGACGCTGCTCTTCTCGAAGTAATTCCGCAAGACAAACATCCAAGGAAGGGGCTGGATTCCTATTCAGCAAAGCTGCACGCACAACTTCAAATTCAGGTCGAAGCTTCATGAGAAATTGGTCCCGTTGGCTAATCTGATAAACTTTTTGGACAACAGTGAGTGAATCTTTAGAAACATCGGCGTGTAAGATAGCTGAATGATCCGCCCAAAGAGTAAGGAACCCGGAGTAATAGTCCTGGATAAAGAGATTTCCCTGACGATAGTTAGCAATGTCGAGCTCCAATTGGAACCGTTTGGCAACGTTGTCCTGATTGTAAATACGCTTCAGATAGTCCCACATATCTTTAGCAATAGAGAAAGCATGTGGGTTGTTGATCATGTGAGATTCAACAGAAGCCAGAATCCAAGTTATAACTTGGGCATCCTAATGTCGTTTTGTCTGTCGGAGCAGTAGACTTATGTACATGGTCGTCCCAAAGGCCTTTCCCTTTCACAAACATTTGGAACTGAAACACCCAAGCTCCATAATTTTTGCCCGTAAAGCGGACACAGAAGTTGTCGAAAGGCTTTTCTGAAGCCATGAGGAGCAAAGCAATCTGACCAAAAACAAGATAGCACAGAGAAAAAAAAAACAGCAACGTCGCATAAATAGAACAAAAACAACAACGTTGCAGACACCGAACAGCAAGAAAAAATGCGCTACAGCAAGAAACAGACCCAGAATGCGCTACAGCAGCACAACACGAACCAGAAAACCAAGATTACCAATCTACAAAACCAGAATCAGACTCGTGATACCATGTTTCTTATTGTTTGCATTTTCCTTATTTGTATTAGTTGTTTGCTTTCGACTTATGTTTGTACTTTCATAACTAATAAAATGAGCATTGCAACTTTTGGATTCAACTTCATTTGCTTTTGTTATTTACATCTTTACGCTTTATCTTAAAAAAAAACAAAAAAAATTATCTCTTTTCCACTTTCTTTTTTTTGATTATGCAAAAGATTTGAGGGAGAATGATGAAAACGTTATACTCATAAATTGCTGTTGATATGCTTTCAAATCAAGACTTTGCTGACGATGTAAGACATTGTTTCAATCCCCCAAACACTGGAGACATAAAGAAGATAATCCCTCGTCAACCCCTTTGAGCCTTGATGTAGGTGTTTCTTTTCTTTACAAATAAATCCTGCAATCTTAACCTGGGGCAGAGTAGTTCTCAGTTAACTTGATGGTGCATTCAAATACAAGAGTTTCATGCAAGATACCCTTCAACAAAATTTTATATTCATAGTTTTCCTTCGCACACAACAAGCAAGTGTCGAAGATGTCTTTCAAGTCAAAATGTCAATGATGGTTCACCGTAATCATTAAGCCAGACATTCACAACCTTTCAACTCTTCCAAATTATAAATGTTGTACAAGTAGTTCCCTAGTGAAGTCGTCATTTCTGTCGCGGTGAGAATAGGATATCAAGCTATTAGTTAACTTGAATCACAAATTTTAAAGTTTACCACCGGTCTTTGATTTATCCAAAGGAAATGTTAAAGATCGAAAAAACCTAAGTTAAGAGAATCTAGGTTCGGGAGTTGGTTACGCCTAGGGAAGGTATTAGCATCCTAAACGTCTGTAGTACTCTACAGAAACCTCTTGTTAGTATTTATGTTATCTATTACTTGCTTGCTAAGGGTATATACTTAGATACTAACCCCCTAGGTCTTTACCTTAGCACATACCCTTAGCAAGCAAGTAATAGATAACATAAATACTAACAAGAGGTTTCTGTAGAGTACTACAGACGTTTAGGATGCTAATACTTTTCCTAGGCGTAACCAACCCCCGAACCTAGATTCTCTTAACTTAGGTTTTTTCGATCTTTAACCTTTCTTTTGGATAAATCAAAGACCGGTGGTGAACTTTAAAATTTGTGATTCAAGTTAACTAATATAGGAATATTCCTGATTCTATTTTCTGATTTCTCAAAACATAAAATAGGAAACAACCATAAATGACAGATATCCGCATTGACACATCTTACCAGCATACAATTCGATTATAACACTGAATCAGGACATTTCAACATGAATAGCAATGGCATTGGCACTCACTCAACTGAGGCAAAACTATAACATAACTTTAGAGTTGAGTCATATCCTCAACTCGAGCACATTTCCAGCCTTTTAACACCTCCACCAAGGCAAACCGGCTTTGTAAATGTGTTCATCATCATCCCATGAAATTTGACAAGCTTGAAGACCAATTGCAACCCTAGGCTCTTTACCATGTTGTGCAATCCAATTTATTTCAGCCGTTTCTTTTTCACTCTCACTAATGAAATCTCTCTTGTATTTTCCAAATGGATTAAGTCCAGGGTTAGTCATCTCTGCAATTGCAGCATGCATATACATAGAATCGCCAATTATCGGTGCCTTACAAGCAGCAAATTGAGCTCGGATCTGCATTAAAATTAAAGTTACTGTATCAATAAAAACTAGTTTTGCCTTCATAAAAGATAATCAGATTAAGAAAATAAGGAAATTTTCTGTGTTTATTCATTATTAACCATTGAAGTATATTATATGTATTTATAAGAGATGTTTCAACTGGAGTTTGCTCTGCTGATGAATACAAGTTATGACAGTATCGTTTACATAAGCAATGAGTTAGATGCACCCTAGGGTTGAGTGGCGATAAACACCAATGGCTCAAGAGGGACAACAACGGGCGGGATGGTAACGGCAAAGGAATAAGGATAAAATGGTAAGAGGATCAACTCAAAGTAATGGACAGACTTATATAAGATAACATTGACCGGAATGAGGTGTCGTCGAAGAGTACGAGAGTTACAACAATACCCTTTTTGATACTGATGATAACCGAGGAAGAAAGTGACATGCTTGAGTTATCGACCCGAAAGTTTGTCAAGGTCAGAAGAGAGATCATGGGCAAAACATGTGGACTAAAAGACATGAAGGTCGGAGTGAATGTAAAAGGGTAGTAGGAAAAAGGACCAAGTGAATAACTTGGTCACCAAAAACAAAACAGAAAAAAGGCATAATAATCTACGGGAGTTACAACAATAGTCTTTTTGATACTGATGATAACCGGGGAAGAAAGTGACATATGCTTGAGTGATCGACCTGAAAGTTTGTCAAGGTCAGAAACATGTGGACCAAAAGACATGAAGGTCGGAGTGAATGTAAAAGGGTAGTAGGAAAAAGGACCGAGTGAATGACTTGGTCACAAAAACAAAATAGAAAAAAGGCATAAGATTTATAAGATAGCACGCTAGTACCCCCAGAAACACTCAAATAAATGGAAACCAGTTGGTTCACCATTCATATGAAAGAATCTGAGCATTCAATTGGTTGGTACCATAGAAGATATAAATTCCATAAAACAAATGGAGGGGGAGATATTTTAAAATTGAAGCACTACTTGACAGTTAAGACAAATATAGCCTAGTATTAGGACCAAAAATTGCTAGAACAATAGCGTTTATCTGTACAATGGTGATTTGTAGCAGCTGACTGATTGCTTCACTAGCAAAGGCAGCTGGTTAACCGACTACGGCTCATGAAGCCATGTGATATGAAAACACAAAACAAAGTAGAAAATAAACTACTTTTCAGCTCATCTAAGGATAAGAATTATCAATCAACTACTTTTCATTATTTTTTGAACTGATCATTCATATTTATTGTAATGTGTTAAGAATCAACAAAATAAAAATACAAACAATACATAAAAAGGCAGCTATCAGACCTGATGAGTTCGACCAGTAAGAAGGTTGATTTTGCACTCGTACGCGTAATCTTGAGAGGGCCACCCACAGTCTTCAACACAATATTCATCTTGAACAACAATAGTCGGCCAGGGAATTTTTCTGCATTCTAAGACCTCAAGTTGACAAATATGCCATCCCTTGATAAAATCTGCACTCAATTAATTCACGGAGTTGAATCAATACAAAACACTATCTGGAAACCTTTAACCTACTCTACAGAGCAAGCAAACACTTTAAAATTTAACTTTTCAATGGAAATGCCTTTGCCTTTTGAATCATCATGTTGCTGTAGTACACCAGGTTGGCCAAACACCTATTCAAATTCTACTCAATCAAAGAAGAAGAAAAATGATATAAATTGATTAGGTAGCTAATTTCTATCTAGGATAATGCACCTAACTAAATCATATGTTATTCCCAAGTGTGTCACTCTATCATTCTATTGTAACTCCTTTCTTTTATTTCTTTTGTTCTTTTCAGGGAGTGGAATTTTGAATATCAGACAAAGGCAAAGCTACTGTCACAAGTCATGCTTCTTATTAGAAACTGAGATGCATGGAAGGAAAGTAAAGAGAGGAAATCTGAGTTCTGACAAAGGGGAAGGACGGGATTGGACCAAAACCGACTCTCAATACAAGGTAACAACTCACTATATGCACATATACTCCCAATACTTCTGAGCCACTAATACCATGAGACATGGAGTTGGCCTCCCCAGAAGTTGCTTATAATACATAATCATCGAAAGTACACTTATTTCACTATTTCATTTCAAGGTTCTCAAACAATCTTTGCTAAGCATTACAATTTGTGTAGTTACCTTCAGAAACAAGTCTAGGAGCCATGTTAATTGGACGCATATAGTGCTTAATGATTCCAATTGGTAAAGGAGAAGCTGCAAGAGCAAGATAGATCTTCTTCACTTTTTTCTCCTGAAAAAAAATAATTGAGTATTCAGCACATATGAACTACATAATATCAGATAAAAATTAATTTGCACATTCACTTGGAGCGAAGTGAAATGAACATTTTCAAAAAATTAAGCGCTGTCCCATGACGAAGATCAATCAGCTCATGCCATGTGCCAATGTGATTTTATAAATAGAACAGTACAAAATTGTTCTAATATAAGCTATGAAATGACATCAAGAGTTACCCGGATTTTGGAATGAAAGATGGAGCAATACTCTTTATTCCTAGCCAATACTACGCTGCACGTAAATAACAGTATTACATTATATATCACAGCCAGAATGACCAGCAGCACTAATTTTTCATTTTAACATAAACACATTACCAGCCTTCTGTGCAGTTATCAATCTGATGGGTAGTCATCAAAGGGGTTGTCAATCCCAAGGCACGAGTTGCAAAATTTGCACAGCTTTCTTCAATGTTGCCGATAGTTTCACCTACCTAACCAAATATAGAATATAATACATTGCATAGAAACTTTAGGCAATCACTTGACACACAAATTAAGAAATCTAGTTAATTTTGTACGAGAGCGGGAAATGGTGATTTAATTTAAATGTTATGGGAAAGAGAAATTAGAAGAGTTAAAAAGAGTTATAGATAGTAAGAGATATAAAAGAAAAAAAAACATTATTGCTTTATTTATATTGTAAAGGAAAGTGATAAACATCCCGACATCAAACATCATGAATGCAGCACGACAACAATACGCATGATTGGCCAGCTATTAACACCAATACCCAACCTGTCTTCCGCCAAATTCGGAAGTACAGTTTTGAGGATGGTTTTGAACCCAAATCGTGCACCATGTAATTTCACGAGCAAAGGGTTTGTGACATATAGCATTGTTCTATTGTAAAACGACATAAATTGTGACAAATTTTTTGGGCTAGAATGACAATCTGTGGGACGGAGGGAGCAATTAATAATGTAGTTGTATCAATAAATTTTAACACAGTTCATACAGAATATTAAGTTAGTGACACTCTGAAATAGAAATCTAACTTTATGTCTCATTCAAATCTAGTAAGCATCCTTCATAGCCCCTGCTCCTATTTTCTCCACCTACTGAGCATCAAGCCAACAAATGATCATTCTTGAGGTTTCTATCGCTAAACTTAATAGTGCTTTACAAAACCATTATTGCTGGATAAGGACTACAAGTTAATGGAGCCCAACGCCTATCAAAAAATGGATGAATCTGGTATTAGGAATCAGAATACACATTATAAATCTCACCTACTTTGTAAAGACAGAAACAATAGTGTTAGACACAGCAACAGCCTTTCAAGACATTGATGAAGAGATTCTGGGGTCTAATTAGGAATTATAATGGATGTTTTTATTTCAATTAGGCATATTTGAGTAAACTTTGCAATACCTTTTGATAGACCAGACTGTGGGTCATACATGACCTGGGAGTTAGGTTGTTTAAGCGTTTTAGATTTTAATTTAAAGCTCAGGTTTTCCGTACTAGGTTAGATAGCTTATATCCTAATAGATTCATATACTTTTTTATAAAATTATAGGGATTTTGTTTAAACCAATGGCAGTGTTCTCATTCAGTTTGGTGTGTTTTTCGATGAATTCCTATTCTCAGTTAGGTGATAATTAAAGAAACCTGGGTGTGCAACTTCGGTTTATTTTCTTCAAATGTTTCATGCTATGTCCTAAAAAATTCTACAGCACACCAATCTAATCTGATTTGACAGGAAGCACTGAACATCCTTCCATCAAAATGGCATTCCTGGTCCTACTTGCTTGAATTTCCACTAGAATCCAACAAACTTCGATATTCTAATAGATACTACTCTTCCCTCAGCAGTTAGCAAAGATAAATAGAATCTCAACTTACTACATTTCCACCCTTGTTCTTTGCCACTTACTAACCATTAACTCACCATAGAAAACATAATTTTCAGCTTTTTAATTTTGTCAAAACTCAATCAAGATTATGCTGAAGTTACAATGAAATCAAGAAGGATAGAGAGGGAAGATATTGAAACACATGGACTGGTATTTACGAAACCTGTTAGATTTAGTGCATGATAAAAACCAATCAGCCGAATTCAGATAACAATTTTCCCTCACTTGGTGTAGAAATTACCATTGGATACCAAAATTACAGGACTTAGCACTGTTGTCTTCAATCCAAGATTAAGAACAATTCTATAAGAATCCTATATGGGGACTAATAACGTTTTCTCAATTCATAGAGTAGGATTGATTACATACTGAAGTACCAGCAGGTTTATCCAAAACTACATACGATTCCTTCAGAGCTATGATCCTTGATCTCCAGTCAATCTCATAGCATCTAAAAAATAGATTTGAAGTATAACATAATCATATCACGGCTCTATAAAAACAAAAATGCAATTTCAACTTCCGAAAAACATTCTGCTTTACCTAGGAAAACGCTTGGGATGCACGTGGACTCGCAGATAACTTCCTGGTTCAACAAACTGATTCACGTCAGTAACACGGAAAGTTTTCTGGGCTTCACTTATAGTTTTTCCTTTGACGGAAGCTCTTTTCTGTAGAACCAACGGTTCTGTTACTTCTTTGAAAATTCTAATTTGCTCTGCAGTAGCAGTAGAAGGAGGCTCCGGAGATACAAGAGCGAAATACACAGCCCCAAATTGAATCAGATCTGCAACAAACCTTCACAAAATAAAACTTGAGCCTATTTAGATTAGCTTATTTGAACTTATCTACTAGCATAAGAAGCACATGTAAGTTGAAAGACTGTCCGGAAGAATTTATGAAAACAACTTATGACATATTCTTAAGTTGTTTCTGGCTTATTTCCATAAGTTCTAGACAATAGCTTATATGAAAAAACAATTTAAATTTATTTCAACTTGTGTAATAGAAATAGATTATTCATAAGTGCTTATGCTATAAGCTGCAAAATAAGTTGTTTATTCAAAAAGAGTTTAGTCTTGAATCCAATTTTTGGCACTTACAAATGAGGAAGATCCAAAGCTTTGCAAATGTATTCTAAAACAGGTCCTCCTTCTGAAACAACCAAATGTTCAATTCTTGGAGGAAATTTGTGTTTAGGACATGGAAGCAATCGATCGTACTTTGGGTAGCTTAAAGAGAAAGCAAGTATCAGAATCAAAAACAAAAAGTGTAAGCGGTGGAAAGAAAGTGAAAGTGAATGTACCTATTGGAGGAAGAAGATGTAGCGGTTACGATTCCGGCATCGGTTGTTGACGATGCAATTTCACCAGTGAGTGCGGCGTTACTGTTGTGTGAACTCCGACAACGCCAACCAAAAGCGTAGTTGTCGAGTGATATCGGAAGCGCACTTGCAATATCGGGGAGGTTATGGCAGCTGCCGGCGAACGATGCTGGCGCCACCGCCACGAAACCCATCTTATCTTTTTGAAATTTAAAATACGATAGTTTAAATATATATAAAAAAAACTACTCTAAAGATTATGCATACAAGTACTTGTTAAAAAAATGACATTTCATAAAATAAAGTAAAGGCAAAACTACATTTCGGGTCTTTTAACTTGATCTTTTAAATTTTTATACTACAAATAAATAAGTCCTTTAAATTACCTAACGTTTACAGCGTTACCTTTTTTTTAATGATTCTATTGTAAAATAATTGTATGACAGTAAGGTCGCTAATGTGTCAATTAATGTTGCTAACGTCTACAGCGCTACTTTTTTTTTAATGATTCTATTGTAAAAATAATTGTGCGACACTAACGTCGCTAATGTGTCAATTAATATTGCTTACGTCACTAATGTGTCAGCTAATGTTGCTGATATGGAATGAAATAGTCAACCCAGAATTGTGTCTCCCCAATAAAACTATGGCACGAAGCTTTTGAAGAGAAAGAAAAAAATTGGAAAATTCTGAGTTTTCACCATTATTCTATTATTCTTCTCTCTCATTGTTCTTCCATGGTGGCTTTTAGGTGGTATGTTACCAATAGTCATTACAAGAGCATGTTCCATATTTGAAATGGTGAAAGCGATTTGAATCTCTTACAGCAATCTCCTTATGAAACAATTTTGATGATAATTTCATAAAGTTATGACAATCAACACAAATGCGGATATTCTTCATTATTCTAATGACGTTTCCAACACCAAGAAAAATTGCTTCATTCATTATAGCAAATACCAATGCCATCTTCTCACTGTGATGAAACAATTGGTCTTCTATGTGCTCCACTTTAATGTCATGCAATGCATAGCTAATCTCGAGAGCATGGCCCATTTCTTTCATCATAGGTAGTACATTGGAGCATAAGATTAATCAGTCTCATAATCTGTGTTCCCAAAAGGACATGATATGGTCATATATCTATTACCACACCCATTCAGCGAACACAAGTGTGAAGGGCTTATATTGCTTGACTAAAGTAACAATAAGATCATAGGTTCTATTCCAAATGAGATTGGTTACTTGCAAGGATTGGATATACTCCTGAACTTGAGCTGGAATTCTCTTACTGGTTCAATTCCAAATACTTTTTCAAATGTCTCAAAACTATCAATCTTGGACCTATCTTACAACAAGATCACAATCACTCTCATAGTACTCTACTCGGTAACCTTGATAATATTTTGTCTCTAAATGTTTCTTACAATAGATTTTCCGATACTCTTCCTGACACGAAGTTTTTCCAAGATTTACCTTCTGTTGTGTTTGGCGGTAACCCTGATCTTTGCATTAATAGCAAGTGTCGTGCAAGTGGAAGTCTAGAAGGAAACAAATCAATGAGAAATATTATCATTTACACTTTCCTTGGTGTTATTTTAACTTCTGCTATTGTCACTTGCGGAATTATTATAGATATAAGGATTCAAGGGGACAGTTATTATGGGAGAAATAATTTTGATGAATTTGAAATGGAATGGTCTTTCACTCCATTCCAAAAACTTAACTTCAACATCAATGACGTGGTCTTAAAGTTATCTGATTCAAATATTGTTTTAAAGGGTGGCTCGGGCGTTGTTTACCGCGTAGAGACTCCGACAAAACAGATTATTGCGGTGAATAAGTTATGGCCGATATAGAATGGAGTGGAAAGGGTGACTTTCAGTCATGGAGTTAGAAAATTTCCACTCCTTCTCTGTTAAAATTAATGTGTTGTAACCACCACTATCATTAGTAAGCATTATGAGAAAATTCTAATCACTATATTATAATAATTGTCTTTATTTAGATTTATGGTAGAGTTGTACTATTAAGATTGAGAAAACCAAAGAGTCCTCATCTTGATTACCAAGTTATTGTATTCTCTATCAGTTTCATCTTCAAGTCTATATAAAGACATTGTAATGCTAAGTTGAATATATGAAAAGAAAAACAGAAAAAAAAGAGTGTAGTGAATTCAATAAAATTGGAGTGATTTTAAGTATAACTTCCACCAGTGGAAGTTAAGTGCAAAACGTGACACAAAACTGGTTTCTTACTCCACCACCTCTAGAATACCACCAACAGAGTGGTATCAGTGTTGCAGATCCTTGCAGCTACATCAAAACCAACAAAAATATGGCTTCCACAAGCAACACTTCCATAACTTATAGCAATGTTAAAGTTCCTTTGTTTGAAGGAGAGAATTGTGATTTTTGGGCTGTTAAAATGCAGACTCTATTCACCTCGTTGGATGTGTTAGAGATTGTCCAAAACGGGTATGAAGAACCCGTACCAACAGAGGCTGGAGAATCAAAAGAAAAGGCTGAAGAATCAAGCCAACGACTTGAAGAATTGAAGAAGAAGAAGAAGAAGATCACAGATGTTGGTGTTCTCGGGATGATTCAAAGAGGAGTCTCTATATCCATTTTTCCAAGGATTATGAGAGCTAAAACATCGAAGGAAGCCTGGAGTATCCTACAACAAGAGTTCGAAGGAGACTCAAAGGTGCGAACGGTGAAGCTTCAATCTCTTAAGAGAGATTACGAAAATGAAAGGATGAAGGAGAACGAGTGTAACACCCTGTAGCGAGCGATTTTGGACGTGGTTCTTAAGCACTGTCGCTCTTTGAGGGGAACTACAGGTCGATTCATTTTTTATCCTATTGAAGCTGATGAAGGAAGGGAAATAGATGTATCCAATTAACCTTGCTTTGCAAACTGAGTTTGAACAAATGACTGTTGGTTTACAGATGCGGTTTAGATTGTGGGCCTCTCTCTGCTTATTTTGTTAAGAATGAAATGACAGGGTTGTTCATGTTTAGGACTGATATTTTTGAATTACTGCTTTTGGGTTGATTGATGGAGATATGGGATTTGGGTTTTTTGTTTAGTGTGCTCGCTAAGATTTTTCTTTCAATCTTATGCCTACGTATTCCCGTTTACCGAAACAGGGAAATCAGAGCGTTCGTAGTTCCTCCTATTGTATGGGAGGAAATGGTTGTTTTGGTGTCTTGTTCAAAGCCCAAGACGTCAAGCTAAAGGTGTTTGTATCTTGTTCAAAGCCCAAGATGTGAAGCTAAAAGGTTTGACTTTAGAGAGAATTTGTCATCTCTAAAGAGGAGGTTGTATGTCACAACTGTTTATAAAGGAGAATTACTTTAACCGGGATATGTGAATCTGGCAATGCCATAATTTCCTTTATAGGAGATTTTTAACCTGAAGGAGAAGACTTTAACTCAGTGTAGAGCAATGATATCTTTCCTTAGGAATTTCTCATGCTAAAAGAGGGACAGTGGCATGGATGTAGATGATCCAGAGGCTTGCCGCTTACAGCAATTAGATGAAGGGGAAAGAGTTGTTGATGTTTGTGTACTGTGAACGAGGCACAGCTTTGATGCTAAAAGGTTGATCGGATCAACCAGTGGTTTTCTTATACAAAGCCTAAGAGGAGGCTGTTGGCCCAACAAGAGGGTATTTTTGTGTCTCGTACAAAGCCCGAGAGAGAGACTAAAAGGGGTTGATCCTACAAGAGGATATTTTATACTCAACAAGAGAGTGTTTTTGTATCTCGTACAAAGCCCGAGATGGAGGCTAAAATTTGTTTGGCTCAATAAGAACCTTTTTGTATCTCATATAAAGCCCGAGATGGAGGCGAAAGGGGTGATCGACTCAACGAGGGAGTCTCTTATGTGTCTCGTACAAAGCCCGAGAGAGAGGCTAAACGTTGTTTGACCCCGCTGGGGAGAATCATTGTATAAAGCCCAATAGGAGGCTAACTTCACTGAAGAATGATCATTATACAAAGCCTAAGAGGAGGCTATGACGCTGTTTCAATTGAGTGACAGGTCCAGTATGCTGATTTAAAGAGAAAATCAGTTCTTATATGAGTAACACTGTACTCAAGGATTTGATTCGAGGACCAGGGTTATTCCCTATTCTTTAAGGAAACGGGAAATCCAAGGGGTATTGAGACTGTCCGAGTCTACGGGTTTCCTTCCTATTTAACGAAGGGGTCACTTGAGAATGTCTTTGAAACTCAAGGATATTAGACTGTCCAAGTCTAGAGTTTCATCTTTTGTACTATGTTTTGAGAAACAGTAGTAGACTCTTTGAAAGGACTGTTCTATTAAGATGACTAAGTTCTGTTCCTATACCTCTAGGAGGTCGTCGGAACAATTTGTACGAAGCCCAAGAGGAGGCTGAAAGCTTTTAAGAAGCCGACGGGTCCTTGTACTATGCCCAAGAGGAGGCGGGGATGCCTTTAGGAAGCCTGTGGGTCCTTGTACGATACCCAAGAGGAGGTCGATGCTTTTAAGAAGCCCGTGGGTCCCCAAACCCTGAGAAATTCAAGACATGCCATTCACCGAGAATAGATCAAGCCAGGAAAGTTCTAGAATTTGGAAGAAACTCAAAGATGCCATTCACGGAGAATACATTCATCTTTGGGAGTAGAGTTTCTTGACAATTCCTAATGAGGACAGCCGAAGAGAAGACTGTATCTGGTGATCCTATTGGGGATCTAGTTGTCTATTTCTACGAATAAACGAAACGGCGTCACCTAGTTCTAGACGTAGTTGCCGGGAAAACTCTAAATATCTATACTATTATTACACAGTTGATATGAGTTTATGAAAGAAGACTTACAGCGAAACAACCCCCACAATACAGTTATATGTATATGAAAGCGGTAAATGAAAGCATATAAACACTTACTCGGTTGTAGAGCTTCCATGTTGTTTAGTTAGTTGTTCACCAAAGGCAGATTGAAAACAACAGTATATTTCAAAATCAAAGGAGAAAGTGCTTTGAAAAAGAAAGATTTGGGGCTTACAGCTCAAGGAGAGGCCCAGGGTTTTATCAGTGAGGGCACTGTTTGAATTTGTACAGAGGGACTTATACAAGTGACTGAGGCCCAAAAATTATTTTCTGTACAAAGGGATGGGTCTTACACTCTCTCAAGAGGCCCAAAAAGTTTAAAGAAAAAGAGTGAGGCTTATAACACGAGGGTAGGCCCAGATGATTTTTCGTTAAAAATGGCGATCGCGCCGAGGTTTTCTTTTAACGCAGAGGGACTTATACAATAAGTGAGGCCCAAAATTGTTTTGGTTAAAAGGGGATTGGGTCTTACACTCTATTAGACGCCTAAAAGTTTTGAATGGGTCATATAGCTCAAGGAGTGGCCCAGATGGTTTATTTTTAAACTGGCGACGATCGTGCCGAATTTAAAAATGTACAGAGGGACTTTTACAATAAGTGAGGCCCAAAAATGTTTTCTGTACAAGTGGGTTGGATCTTACACTCTAATAGAGGCCTAAAGTGTTTTGAAAATGATTTATGAGGGTTAAATTAATCCAAAAACCCTAATTTGTTTTCAAAATGTGTTTTAATTGAATAAAAATTCAATTAAAATGATCAAAATTGTTTAACATGTGGAAAACAAATTGTGATCTTAGATTAATGCTTCAAAAATTAAGTATTGACCTACAAAATAATTAAAAGGCATTAAAAGTTGCAAAATCAAGGTGTAAAAAATATTTTAAATATTAAAAACAATTAAAACATTAATTCTTTGCAAAAATATCAATTATATAAAATAAATAATATTTTTGGGATTTTTTGGGAAAATAAAATATTTTAACATTTTTGTGAATTATTAAAAAAAGAATCAACTCAAAATCATTAAAACTCAGAGAGAAATTAGTTTTTGAATCAATTAAATAAAATCACAAAATTCAAATATTTGAAATTTCAAAAAATGGCGCCAAGAACACACCAAGAACACGTGCGTGTTCTGGGTTTGCCCAGATTTGCATTTTCTCTCCAATCTCACTGAATACTTGATTATATCATGCAATCCACATACCAATCAACTCGTTTCAACCTCACGATTATGTCTATGACAATTAATTTCATTTAAATTAAGCATAAAACAAGAAATCACGAAAAATCCTCAAGAACCCTAATTTCTGCATGAAGGCTAGGATTTTTGATACACGGTTCAAACAATGCAATTAATTGAGGCGAAACATTCCATGCATGATTATGAACATATGGCCAAATTATTGTGCAGCAAAAATTGCATGGATCATAGAGTTAGAAGAGCTCATGCTTACCACTTGCAGTTGGTGATCGTGATTTGTGTTGGAGGTGTTACAGCTAGGTTCCAATGATCTGGATAGCTTCCCTAGGTGCCATGGAGTGTGTATGAATGCTTGGAATGGATTGAAATGATCTGGAACTTGAGATGGTACCCCAACTGCAAATCTGTCAAGAACTTGAGCAATTGGCTGGTGATTTTGTGAAATCTGTGTTCCAGATGTTATGTGAGTGTTTAGATCACTTGTATATGATGTATGTGAGGTGTGTGTGTGATTGGTTTGATTGGAAAAGCTCTCAAACTCAAAACCCGATAGTGACTTGCCTTAGAAGGCAAAATTGGAGTGAAAGAAGAGATTTTGAGGAAAGCATCTGTTTGATGGCTTTGGTGTACTCAAACTGATCACAATTGAGCTCTATTTATAGTAGAGCAAGTTTGTTTTGCAAGGAATAGTGAATGGTAACTGCTGAGTAGGTTTGGCCAATGTTGGCAAATGAAAATCCAAGTCTCCTCTAGCCATTGACTAGAAGTTAGGGCACAGGCTGTTGGTCCCCTTGGTCTTGGATAAGTCTTGATTGAATTCAGTTGCTAAGAGCTCAGTTCATGCCACCTTGATGCTTCCATTGAATGCTCTAATCCAAAATTGGAGTCTTGTCCCTATTTTGGCAATTCTAGGTTCAACATGCTATTTCTTGTTCCAAAGACTTTGGAGGCTTGGCTCAGTGATTGTCCCCTTTAGATTAAATCCTCAGAGGTGTCCAAGTGGATAGGAGCATTTGGATTTGGCTGATTTTGGCAAATCGACCAAAAGTGCAAAAATCTGTCTTGCCTTGGCAGATTTCAGCAAGGCAACTTGCCAATGTCATATCTCATGGCTCAAATTAAATTTGGTAATGTTCTTGGTCATTTTGGAAAGCCCTTACATGATACAACAACTGTTTGAACATGTTTGGTTTTGATATCTTTTGAATCCAAGTGAAAAATCCCCCTACATTTGGAAAAAAGTAAAGGCAGATTCTGACTTAGTGAAATTTTCACCAAGTGTTGGAACAAATTGACTTTTCTTGATTTTGATCACTCCATAACTCAAAATCCATGAGGAATTTGGACATAGGTTAGTATGAA
Source organism: Lathyrus tuberosus (assembly GCA_022829125.1). Classification (NCBI taxonomy): domain Eukaryota; kingdom Viridiplantae; phylum Streptophyta; class Magnoliopsida; order Fabales; family Fabaceae; genus Lathyrus; species Lathyrus tuberosus. The sequence continues at coordinate 90,891 of JALAZF010001123.1, forward strand.
GCTTTTGTAGAGGGCAATGTGATCTACAAATCAAGCTTTGAATAGGGAACAATGGCCTTGTGGTTTAGGAGTTATGGTCCTCCAAAGTTGGCACATTAGTGTCACTTTTTCCATAACTTAGAAATTTTTCTAAGTTTTTATGGTTACCCCTTTTACAAGTTATCCCACTTTCTTTGATTTTTCTTGATGAATGATGATTCAAATCATACATTAACATCATTTTAGGGTTAAAAATACATTTTAGTGAAAAATCTCAAAAAGTCAAAGTTGACTTTTGTGCACAGTTGACTTTTTATCAGATGAATTCCAAACTGTGCAATTCTTCAGGAAATCATGTCCTTGACCTAAATCAAACTTGATGGACATGTTACATGGGTGTCATAGGGTATATTGAATCATGTCTTAGGGTTTGGGAGCATGTCCTGGTCAAAAGTCAAAGTTACAGTTGACTTTCCTCGCAAAACCCTAATTGTGGTGCAGATGAAATTGAGACTTGTTGCTCAATCTTCTTGGATTAATCCATTGTTCCAAATGGATCAATATAGTATATTAAAGACCCTCAAATCATGTCTTGAGGTCTTGGTTCATGATTTGTCCCAAAAGTCAACTTAAGGGTGAATTAGGTCAAGAAACCCTAATTCCTGATTTTTAGTGAATGCATCCCCAGAGGCAAAATTGACTTGATGATTGGGTCCATGAGGCTCCATGGAGTATATTAGGTTATGTTTTGGATATTTGGCTTGTGCCCAGATGAAATTTTTCATCTGGAGGCCCTGGTCGACCAAAACCCTAATTTGGTGACACTGGCGATCTTGAGGCTTGATCCACCTAGAAGGGAGCATCCTTATGCTTAATCCTTGAAGTGGGAGTCCTTCTTGATCCTTTGTGGATGTTTGAGAGGTTATACAAGTTGAAGATCATGTCATTTCTTGATTGATCCTTTGTCTAAGAACTCTGAGAGGGCTTGAAACCCTAATTCTGATTGTAGTAAATGCTCAACAACCCTTGAGGCATTTGATGAGGCATGATGGTTCACCCATATTGTGATGATGATTTGCACAATGATGGGAAATCTTAGTGGTCAAAATTTGGGGTATGACAGATGCCCCTATTTAATCTTCTTGGACCCGAAGGTGTGAATGCCGAAGGTATTCGGGGTGCAAGAGGATTAAATATCGGAATACCCGAAATTTTGATGGCTATGAATGGAAGCTTGCGCATTCATCTTCTTTTTGCTAAGCAATGATGCTTAGAAAAGGTAAAAACTTCCCCTCGATCCTGGTTTCCTACCAAGGAACTGGTCTTAGTTTCTCTTGTCAACTTCCCCTCGATCCTGGTTTTCTACCAAGGAACTGGTCTCAGTTTCTGATTTAAACTTCCCCTCGATCCTGGTTTCCTACCAAGGAACTGGTCTCAGTTTCTGATTTAAACTTCCCCTCGATCCTGGTTTTCTACCAAGGAGCTGGTCTTAGTTTCTTCCGTCAATAAACTTTATTGACAAGGGACACTATTTGTATCGGTTTTCCTCAAACTTCTCGCCGAATTTTCCTGGGGAGATGCCATTTGAGTGGAAAAAGTTTTGATGTCAGACTTGCTGGGGAACCCATTCGTATGAGTTGTAGAGATGCACAAACTTCTCTGTTGGAGACGCCATTTGTCGACTCTATCTGGGGAAAATGAGTCTCTTGAGAGACTGCTTCCGCTTGGGGTCTTACATCATACTTTTCTCGGGATCTTCCCGGAGAAATGCCATATGATGGGATCCAATTTTGAGGTGCCGATGACCTTTTCATCAGCGGTCTTTTTCGGAGAGAAAATAAACTGCTGTATTGTCGAATCTTTCTGATTATGAGGCTTTCTCTCGAGATTTTCTTTAATCCGGGAAAGCAAGGATATCATCTTCGATGGCGAAGAGTGACATTTGTAGAAAGCTTCTCTGGCTTTTCAGAGGTTCAAGTTATCAAAGTGGTCGAGTGCCGACTCTAATCCAGAGATACACTGGAGGCGAGATTGTTCAAACGCAACATTTTCTAACGAGGCAAGAACTGACAACTTGATTGAGAGGACTGTTATCACTAGGGGACAAGACCGACTAGAGTGATAGTGATGCAATATGAATGCGAATGCAAGTAAAATGCATGATGTATGTATGTATATGCTGACAAAGACTTGACACAACATACAGACTAAGAGATGAACATGACGGGATACTCGCCCATCGTGGGGCGAAGAAGTACCGTTGGTCCAAAAGTAGCAATTCCACCTTGCTTAGGAGAGATAGTCCCTGCGGGGAATACCGTTGATCGGGCTTAGGAGATAAGAACTCAGCCGAGGGTATCAGATGGGAAAGCTGCATCTCATACAGTTGATCCTTCGTTCAGGCGTATTGGCCTAGAAGGAGTACTTTGATTCTGCACTTAGAAATTCAAACGCCTTTGGAGACACAATCGACGTTCTTTCGATGTTTAACAGTCAAAAGAAATTGCCATCTTTATTTTAAAAGCAGAAAAAGTTTTACAAGTAAATTCATTTTTGTTTTATTTCAAGAATCGCTAATCATGTTAAAACGTCATTCTGTAAAGCTAAATCAAATAAGAATTACAAACAAAAGCACAAGGGCTCAAATTTTATTGATAAGATGGAGATCAGCCAAACGCGTGATTCCAAAGAGTATATACAAAGTTTGAAAATGGTAATTTACAGGGAAAAGGGCTACGTTGAAACATAACGACCACTATCCTTCTACCAACTTTGAATTCGGGACATCCTGAGCTTCTGTCGAAGATGACCTTGACTGGAGTTTTCCTCCAATGGATGATGTAACTGCTGCTGAGGGACTTGCCTCTGTTGAACATAGTTACTTGCCATTATCCCTAACTTTTGCCTGGATTGTACTATGAGATTTCCAATCCATCGGGATGATTTTTTCCATGTCTCTAACTTTTGCCTGGACCGCCCTTTCGGGTTTTCAATCCACCGAGATGTTTTTTTTTAGGCAAAGTATTTCTTGACTACATCAACATTCGTAGGGTAGGCAAATTCCTCTCCGTCCATGGTTGCAAGTCTCAAGGCGCCGCCTGAGAAAGCTTTCGTGACCATATAGGGGCCATCATAATTTGGGGTCCATTTGCCCTGAGAGTCAGTGAGAAACGATTGTATCTTCTTGAGCACAAGGTCTCCTTTTCTGAAGACACGAGGTCAGACCTTTTTGTCGAATGCCTTCTTCATTCTCTGCTGATACAACTGACCGTGGCATAGTGTCGTGATTCGCTTCTCTTCGATCAGGTTTAATTCGTCGTGTCGACTTTGACACCATTCAGCTTCTGAAAGCTTAGCTTCCATCAATACCCGGATTGATGGGATCTCTACTTCTATGGGGAGAACTGCCTCCATGCCATATACTAGAGAGAAAGGGGTTGCCCCTGTTGAAGTGCGGACAGATGTTCGATAACCGTGAAGAGCAAAGGGTAGCATTTCGTGCCAATCTTTATAGGTTACAACCATCTTTTGAACGATCCTCTTGATGTTCTTGTTAGCCGCTTCTACCGCCCCGTTCATCTTGGGTCGGTAGGGAGATGAGTTATGGTGTTCGATCTTGAACTCAGCGCACAACTCTTTCATCATCTTGTTGTTTAAGTTAGATCCATTATCAGTAATGACCTGGCTCAGAACACCATAACGGCAGATGATATTGTTTTTGATAAATCGGACCACCACTTGACGGGTTACATTAGCGTACGATGCTGCTTCGACCCACTTGGTGAAATAGTCAATGGCTACCAGGATGAACCGATGTTCGTTTGAAGCCTTAGGTTCGATCAAGCCAATCATGTCGATTCCCCATATGGAAAAAGGCCATAGGGAAGAAAGAACTTTGAGATGTGATGGCGGTACATGAATTTTGTCGGAGTATATCTGACACTTGTGACACCTCCTCATGTACTTGTAGCAGTCGGATTCCATGGTCAACCAGTAATACCCTGCTCTCAGAATTTTTCTCGCCATTGTGTGTCCGTTGGCATGAGTGTCAAAGGATCCTTCATGAATTTCTCTCATAAGCATGTCTGCTTCTGGTCTATCTACGCATCGGAGCAAGACCAAGTCAAAATTTCTCTTATAGAGAGTACCACCGCTCAGGAAGAAGTTTCCAGCCAATCTTCTGAGAGTTTTCCTGTCTTTTCTGAGTGCCCCAGATGGGTACTCTTGTTTCTGAAGGAAGCATTTGATATCGTGATACCAAGGTTTGTCGTCTATGACTGCTTCAATCGTGAAGACGTAGGCGGGCCGTTCAAGGTGCATTATGTTGATCTTAGGTATGTCATTCCATTGACCTACGCTAATCATGGAAGAGAGAGTGGCTAAGGCATCAGCCATGTGATTCTCTCTACGAGGGACGTGATGAAACTCGACTATGTTAAAGAAGGGTAACAACCTTCTTGCATAGTCTTTGTAAGGAATCAGTCCTGATTGGTATGTGTTCCAATCTCCTTTTATCTGATTGATAACCAAGGCTGAATCGCTGTATACATCCAAGTTTTTGATCCTTAAATCAATCGCTTCTTCGAGACCCATAATACAAGCTTCGTATTCGACCTCGTTATTCGTACATTTGAACATAAGTCTGGCAGTGAAAGGAATGTGGGTACCCTGAGGGGTAACAATGATTGCCCCAATTTCGTTTCCATAATGATTAACTGCTTCGTCAAAGATAAGTCCCCATTGGGAACCTGGTTCTGGCCCTTCACTGGGTAACGGTTCATCGCAATCTTTCATTTTTAGATACATGACATCTTCGTCTGGGAAGTCAAACCCGGTTGATTCTTGATCATCAATCGGTTGATGAGCCAAATGATCGGCTAAAATACTTCCTTTAACGGTTTTCTGAGCGTGGTACTCTATGTCATATTCTGATAATAACATCTACCAACGGGCAATTCTTCCCGTGAGAGCATGCTTTTTGAAGACATACTTGATTGGATCCATCTCGGAAACCAACCAAGTAGTATAACGAATCATGTATTGGCGAAGATGTTTGGCTGCCCAAGCCAAAGCGCAACAAGTTTTCTCAAGCATCGTGTACCGAGTCTCGCAGTCGGTGAATTTCTTGCTCAGATAGTAGATGGCAGACTATTTCCATTTGGTTTCGTCTTGTTGACCAAGTATACATCCCATTGAATCCTCTAGGACTGTGATGTAGATGATCAGTGGTCTTCCTTCCACTGGAGGTGATAGAATCGGCAGATTCAACAGGTATTCCTTAATACTGTCGAAGGCGGTTTGGCAATCTTCTGACCAAATGCAATCCTGGTTCTTTTTGAGTAATTTGAAAATTGGCGCACACGTGGCGGTCATAAGGAATATGAATCTGGAGATGTAGTTCAAACGTCCCAAGAATCCTCTGACTTGTTTTTCAGTTTTCGGAGAAGGCATTTCTTGAATGGCCTTGACCTTGTCAGGATCGACCTCAATCCTTTTCTGGCTGACGATGAACCCTAAGAGTTTCCTCGAACGGACACCGAAGGTGCACTTGTTGGGATTCAAGCGGAGTTTGTACTTCCTCAAACGCTCGAATAGTTTTGACAGATGGGTCACATGCTCCTCTTCTATCTTAGATTTTGCAATCATGTCATCGACATATACCTCTATCTCTTTGTGTATCATGTCATGAAACAGAGTAGTCATGGCCCTTTGATAGGTTGCCTCGGCGTTCTTCACGCCGAACGGCATCACCTTGTAACAAAAGGTACCCCATGGGGTAATGAACGAAGTTTTCTTCATGTCTTTCGGCGCCATTTTAATCTGGTTATAGCCCGAGAATCCATCCATGAAGGAGAAAATTTTGAACTTTGTTGTGCTGTCTACCAGCATGTCAATGTGTGGTAAAGGAAAGTCGTCCTTTGAACTTGCCTTGTTCAGATCCCTGTAATCAACACACATTCTAACCTTTCCGTCCTTTTTGGGAACGGGTACGATGTTGGCTAACCATTGAGGATATTCAGATGTAGCGAGGAAACCTGCGTCAATCTGTTTCTCACCTCCTTTTTGATTTCGATGGCCATGTCCGGGTGAGTGCGTCTCAACCTTTACTTTACTGGCGGACATTCCGATCTTAACAGTAAGTGATGTTCCACGATGCTGGTATCCAACCCTGACATATCCTGATAGGACCAAGCGAATACATCAGGAAATTCTTTGAGAAGCTTTATCAAACCCTCTCTGGCAGTTGAACTGAGCAGTGCCCCAATCCTAATTTCTTTTCTCTCTTTTTCTGAACCCAAGTTTACCGTTTCCAACGGCTCTTTGTGAGGTTCAATGGACCTTTCCTCTTGTCTGAGTAATCGGGAGATCTCTTCTGGAATTTCGTCGTCAACTTCTTCTTCAGCCCCAAATACTGGGAACCCAAAGTCGGGAGAAGGCATCAGATCATATGTTTCAACTGGGTTTAAAACAAGCAATCTGCATGACGTGATGATTCGTGTTTAGAAGAGATAGAGAGAATGCAAGTGTGTGCAGTGTATTTATTTTACTGCTTGTTGTTTTTTTTTTAATTGTTTTTTAGGATTACCATTTTCTGAAAAAGCAGAAAGAGAAAATAGCAATTAATGCGAAAATTACAGAACGACGTTATTTTATTAATGAACAAGTCGATCCTTGAAACTACAGCCCTATAAAACAAAACTCTGTCGCTTTGGGCGGAGCGATGAGGGAAAATTTACAGAAAGTGAGCCCTATCAAAACATCCGTTTCACCTGGGCAGGGTGAAAGGTTAAAGATGGAAATTACTTTGACTGATGAACGATCTTCGGAACCTCGACGACAACCCATTGGCGGCGAACTCCTCGGTGAATCACAAAGTCTGGCACCTTCCTTGATTTGTCTTCAGAAATAACACTGATTTCTGGTGGAGCAGGATCATTGGAATCTGTCTCCCAGGCAGAATTGTCGTAGAAGAATTCCCCTGTTGCATTTTGCAGAGCATTTGTGCTCTTAGCTGTATCTCCCCATCCAGTTGGCTGGATGTCTTCGAGCCTGATACGAGAGCTTTCGGGAGCGGTGTACTTGACCATATAGTCAAATTTTGCACTCGGTTGTCCCAAGGTGTCCCACACTTCTCTGGAACTGGAGGGGTCATCCCTCTCGATGACGTTGACCTCGGGAAAAGCATAGTTGATGAATTCAAGTCCGGCAAACGTTGTAAATTCATCGTCATGTTGAGTAGTTTTTGAATGACCTGAGTGTTGATTCCATGACATGGTGGGGACACAAGTATTCTTTTCAATGAAGGTCAGCTGATTTTCATGGTTCGGCTGACTCTCTTTCCCCAAGTCTCCTGGATAAGGTTGCCACATTGGCAGACCATCCATTGGGCTATAGTAGGTGTAGTCAAAATTGTCTTTCATCGGAGTATCTTCCTCTAACGAATTTGGCGGAGCACGGCATCCTTCCGGATCACACCCTCCGTATATCATTTCGATGTCTGACCTGGGTATAAATCTCGGACTCTCTGCGGGAAAGCAAAAAGAAGTTTGTGTTCTGTCCTGAGACATATAACCGTCCTCATTAAGATAGGACTTCCACTCTTTCTCTGTGTCGGAGGGATCTTCCTCATTGATAGCATGAACTGCTTGAGGGACTGGGTGAAGAAAACCTCCACTATGGAAGAAGTTCTGAATGGGATGAAGACTTCCATCACTGGCAGCTGTCTGGGTACAGGTTGCAGAAAAACCAAGACCCTTCTTTGTTTTATTGTCAATAGGAATGACAAGCTGTCCCCATCCGGTTGTATCGGTACTCTCGACCGCTTTGATAGCATCTTTGTATGAGAAAATCGAGGTTCCTCCTTGGGATTGATTGTCCTTGTGTAGCGAAAGCGCTTGGAACTGCGTCCCAATAACCTCCTCGGGTTCTACACAAGTAGATGATGATAAGTTACTCACGAGCAAGGCCTGTTCTCCACAGACTGTGACAAGTTGATCGTTCTGAACGAACTTTAACTTTTGGTGGAAGGTCGAAGTGACCACTCCAGCTTGATGTATCCAAGGTCTTCTTAATAAACAACTGTATGTTGCCCGAATGTCCATGACCTGGAAAGTGACTTGGAAAGTGTGAGGACCGATAGTTATGGGAAGATCAACTTCACCGATAACTGTTTTTCTGGATCCGTCGAACGCTTTGACGATGACCTCGCTGATTCTCATCGGAGGTCCTTTGAATGATAATTGCATCAAAGTGGACTTTGGCATAACATTCAGGGCTGACCCTGTGTCTACCAGTACGCTGGCTAAAGCATCGTCCTAGCAGTTAACTGTAATGTTGAGCGGCATGTTATGACGGCGACCCTCTTCGGGTAATTCCTCATCACTAAATCCCAAATTATTGTAAGAAGTGATGTTAGAGGCAATGCTATCGAACTGTCTGATTGTTACATCTTGTTCCACAAAGGCTTCTGAACTTAGCAATAGTGATAACACTGAGATCTTTGAAGGAGTCTGTAACAGTTGATCAACAATGTTATATTCACTCCTTTGGATGAGCTTCAGCATCTCATCATTATTTTTTGAAAGGTCGGTATTACTGGATTGACCGACTGATGGATCGGGAGCTTCTGTCTGAAGTTCCTTTTCCTTGTTAGGTTCTCCAACTCCTCGGTTGAAGATTCGACCGCTCCGTGTTACACGATTGATGTCTGCAATATTCACGACGGAGGGTAAGGGAATTTCCTTTCCATTTTCAACTGTCGTTGCACCGTATTTGTAAGGGATAGCCTTAGTTGATTCATACGGTAGTGGTCCCGGCAGATAGATGACTATGGGAACCTTCTGATTTTTCTGACCATCATAAGTAATCTTGATCCGTTCCCGGTTGGGAATTCTAGATTCGTCAAGTAGAGGGATGATGGCAAAAACATCCCTGGTCTGGTGACGACCAGAGATTGTGACAACATCCTCGACTTGATTGGCAAGGTAGTTCGGCGTCCAGTTGATGGATCCAGAACCCAGATATGGGCGAATCTCTCCACGATCCACCTGACCCTGAAGAGCTGCTCTCACAAGGTAACACCCTTGGTTACTTTCTGAACAGACACTATAACGGCCATAGTTGTGTGGTGGCTGTAGCGCGGTTTTTATGGTTGCGAGTCACACCGTTGGGCTGCAGTTCAATTCATTTTTTATCCTATTGTGAGCTGATTAAGGAAGGGAAATAGATGTCTCCAATTAACCCTGCTTGCATACTAAGATTAAACAGATTACTGTTGGTTTACATATGCTACCTGAGATGGGGGGTCTTTCTTAGGCTTATTTTGTTTAAGGAGGGAATGTTTTGTCTGTTAGGGAGGATTTTGGTTAGGATACTGATTTGCTTTTCTTGACTAATATGTGCAGGTGCTAAATTTGGAATTTTTTATGAGTATATGAGAGTAGGGGACCTGAGGTTTTTGATGTGGTGTGCTCGGTAAGATTTTTCTTTCAATCTTATGCCTACGTATTCCCGTTTACCGAAACAGGGAAATCAGAGCGTTCGTAGTTCCTCCTATTCTATGGGAGGAAATGGTGTTTTGGGTATCTTGTTCAAAGCCCAAGATATGAAGCTAAAGGTGATTTGTATCTTGTTCAAAGCCCAAGATATGAAACTAAAGGGTTGAGTATTTTGTGTCATATTCAAAGCCCAAGATTGAAGCTAAAAGGGTGTTTGTGGGAATTGATTGAAAAAAGTGAAGAGATTAAAGATATGAATATCCGGGAAAAACATCGGATGAAAATAGAGGGAATATCCAAAAAAGCGTCGGATGTAAAGAAGAGTAATATCCGGGAAAACGTCGGATGTTAAAAAAGAGAAAAGGGTTGCTTTGGTGTCTTGTTCAAAGCCCAAGACGTGAAGCTAAAGGTGTCCTAATTGAGAGGGGTTTTGTCATCTCCAGAAAGGAGTTGTTGATGTTTGTATGCTATGAGCAAAGCATATTTTGATGCTGAAAGGTTGATTTGACTCAACCGGGGATTTCTTATACAAAGCCTAAGAGGAGGCTATTGGCCCAACAAGAGGAAGTTTTTGTGTGTCTCGTACGAAGCCCGAGAGAGAGGCTAAAATTTTGTTTGGCTCAATAAGAACCTTTTTGTATCTCGTACGAAGCCCGAGATGGAGGCTGAAAGGAGTTCGACTCAACAAGAGAGTCTTTTTGGTATCTCGTACAAAGCCCGAGATGGAGGCTAAAGAGGTTTGCTCTACCGGGGAGCATCTTTGTACAAAGCCCAAGAGGAGGCTGATGGTTACTGTTTCATTTGAGTGACAGATCCGATATACTGATTTAAAGAGAAAATCAGTTCTTATATGAGTAATGTTTGCACTCAGGGACTGGATTCGAGGATCAGGGTTATTTCCTGTACTTTAAGGAACTGGGAAGTCCAAAAGGTATTGAGATTGTCCGAGTCTACGGGTTTTCTTCCTATTTTTGAAGGGGACTTGAGAATGTCTTTGAGACTCAAGGAAATTAGACTGTCCAAGTCTAGAGTTTCATCTTTTGTACTATGTCTGGAGAAACAGTAGTAGGTTTTAGACTCTTAGAAAGACTGTTCTATTAAGATCACTAAGTTCTGTTCCTATACCTCTAGGAGATCGTCAGGACAATTTGTACGAAGCCCAAGAGGAGGCTGGAAGCTTTTAAGAAGCCGACGGGTCCTTGTACGAAGCCCAAGAGGAGGCTATCATTCCCGGAGGAAGAATCATTATACGAAGCCTAAGATGAGGCTGTGAATACTTCTAAGAAGCCGACGGGTCCTTGTACTAAGCCCAAGAGGAGGCGGGGTTGCTTTTAGGAAGCCTGTGGGTCCTTGTACAATGCCCAAGAGGAGGCCGATGCTTTTAAGAAGTTCGTGGGTCCCCAAACCCCGAGAAATTCAAGGCAAGCTATTCACAAGGAATAGATCAAGTCAGGAAAGTTCGAGAATTTGGAAGAAACTCAAAGATGCCATTCACGGAGAATACATTCATCTCTGGGAGTAGAGTTTCTTGACAATTCCTAATGACGACAGCCATAGAGAAGACTGTATCTGGTGATCCTATTGGGGATCTAGCTGTCTATTTCTACGAGTAATCGAAACGGCTTTACCTAGTACTAGACGTAGTTGTCGGGGAAACTCTAAATATCTATACTATTATTACACAGTTGATATGAGTTTATAAAAGAAGACTCACAACGAAACAGCCCCACAATACAGTTATATATATATGAGTTTGTGAAAGGAGACTTACAGTGAAACAGTCCCACAATACAGTTATATACATATGAAAGCGGTAAATAAAAGCGGGTAAACACTTACTCGGTTGTAGAGCTTCCACGTTGTTTGGTTAGTTGTTCAACAAAGAAAGATTGAAAACAATAGTATATTCAAAATCAAAGGAGAAATTGTTTTGAAAGAAAAATTGGGGCTTACAGCTCAAGGAGGCCCATAAAATCAGAGTCAATTATACATGGAAGAACGTCATGTGAAATAAAACATACACGGAAGAACATCGTGTTGATAAATAAACATACACGGTAAAGCATCGTGTGGTGAAACAAAAGTAAAGGGACTTATACTCAAGTGGAGGCCCAAAAAAGGTTTTGGTTAAAAGGGGGTTGGATCTTACACTCTAATAGAGGCCCAAAAAAGGTTTGAAAATGTTTGATAAAGATAAAAAATCAAAGAAACCCTAATTTCATTTTTTAAAGGTATTTTTCAAAGAGAAATCAAGTAAAAAATGATAAAAAAATATCAAATAAAACCATTAATCATGTTATAAACAAGGATTAAGGTTTATGAAAAAGTATTTTATCCACATGAATATTAAAAATCACTTTGGTTTTAAAAATCAAGAAAAAGAAATCATTTTAAAAGCATTTAAAACAATTTAAAACAATATTTTTGAATATATTAAAAATATATCAAATAATAATATTTTTTGTGATTTTTGGTGGATTAAAATATTATGGAGTATGAATAAGAAGTGTGTAAAACAGATTTGGAAAATGATAATTTTTGTTATGTAAAAGAATTGGTTGAGTTTTAAAGATAAACTAAGAAAAAGAGGAGTGATGTCTCAACATCACATTCGACATAACTCATGAGTTTTGAAGATAAGAGAAAAAGGGCGATGTCACAACATCACATTCGACATCAGACAGAAACCAGAACTGCACCTTGATTTTCAACATCTTTTCATCAAACTTCAAACATTCATAACTCTCTCAATTTTTAATGGAATTAAGATCCGAAAGAGCCTATCTTGACCAATTTTTCGCAAGGAATCCAATGGTGTCACTTATACATATTGAAACTTAATGTACAACACACACAAGGTAAAAAACCAGATATGCACCTTAAGTTTAAACATCTTTGCTTATCAAATTTTCAAACATTCATAACTCTCTCAATTTTTAACGAAATTGAAATCCGTAAGAACCTATCTTGACCAATTTTTCGCAAGGAATCCAATGGTATTACTCATACATACTGAAACTTAATGTACAGCACACACAAGGCAAAAAACCAGATCTGCACCTTAAGTTTAAACAACATAAACTCCACATATAAACATGTTAAAGTGCAAACAGTAGGAGGATCATATCATACACATTAAGGACTACATTTTTGCTTCAAGAATTGTTCAATATGATGCATGTATGTGGACATCAAAGGAAAGCATGATTCAAAGAATTCAAGTTATGAATTTTACCTCTTTTTTTGGAGATTTTGTGCAACCTACCAAGTGCTTTGTTCCAGAAATGATTTGATGCTTTGGACACCCTCAAATGACCTCTTAGAAGCTTTTAGGATGGTTGGAATCAGCTGGTACCTGTAAAAACATAAATTGTCCCTTTCTTGCAAAAGGGGTTAAAAGTGACCAAAATAGCAACTCTATCAAATTGTGTTCCAGATGGTGGGAACCATTTGGGACGGTTCAAGGATGGTATTTGGAGTGTGTTTAAGGTTTTATCTGGTTTGGAAAGTGACTGAATCAAGACATGGCTTGAAAAATGCAAAAAAGTGCTATTTTGAGGTTTTGAGAAGTGACTTTGTGATTTTGTGATTACAGGTCACTTGTGATAGTTTGGATCACCTACATATGATGTTTATGAGGTGTTAGGATCATGAGATGTGATGGAAATGCTCTCTAACTCAAAAAACTCAGAATTGCCTTACTAAAAAAGGCATTTTGGAGTGAAAGAAGTGATTTTGAGGAAAGCATCTGTTTGATGGCTTTGGTGTACTCAAACTGAGCACAAATGAGCTCTATTTATAGTAGAGTAAGTTTGTTTTGGGATCCACAGTGAATGGCAACTGCAGCAGAGGTTTGTTCAATGTTGGCCAATGAAAATCCAAGTCTCCTCTAGCCATTAACTAGAGGTTAGGGCACAGGCTGCTGGTTCCCTACTTGTTGGAGGAATCTTGACTGAATTCAGTTGCAAATGTGTCAGTCCATGCCACCTCTAAGCATCTATTGAATGCTCCAATCCAAAATTGGAGTCTTGTCCCTCTTTTAGGGATTTTTAGGAATAGCATGCTACTTCTTGTTCCAAGGACTTTGGAGGCTTGGCTCAGTGATTGTCCCCTTTAGATTTGATCCTCAGATGTGTCTAAGATGATGACAAGGCTTGGAAATTCATGTGGCACAAGAAATGTGCAAATCTGTCCTGAAACATGTCTTAAAATCAGCTGCAGCAAGCCTTGTCATAAAATCCATAACCTCTTGCTCAAGAATGGTAAATGGTTGTTCCAGGACTCTATGGAAAGCTGAGATGACATACTTCAACTTTGATTTTTTACCCTAGACTTGGTTCAACTTGGATCATGGAGAAAAACATCCTTGAAGTTGGGACATTCTTGCTGGAAAAATATTAGTGATGTCATATATGCAATGTCAGAACATCAGACATTGAACATTAATAATTCCAAACTTTAATCACTTGTATCTTTTAATCCACTATGATATTTTGAGTTAAAGTGAATTGCATCTTTGATGTTTGTCTTGCATGGCGACAAAGCTTGAAAATTAGATGGCACAAGAAAAGTGCACAAAATATGTCCCAAAAAATCAGCTCGAGCAAGGCATGTTGTGAGGTTCATAACTCCTTGCTCAAGTTGAATCAATGGGAGTTCTTGTACATTTTGGAAATCCCTAATGACATACTTTAACTTTGATGTTTGACTTTGGTCTTGGTTCAGCTTGCAAAGTCATCAAAAAGGGTCTTGAACTTGTGTAGTCAAATCTGTCCTAAAAGCTGTCATGAAAATTCTGTTTTATCAATGCCTTTTGCAGAGACCATAACTTTCTGCTCGAGAATGATAAATGAGCTTTCTAGCACTTTCTGGAAAGGTGAGATTACGTACTTCAACTTTGATGTTCAAGGTTTGGCTTGAATCAACTTGGCTCATGGAGAAAAACATCCTTGAAGTTGGGACATTCTTGCTGGAAAAATATTAGTGATGTCATATATGCAATGTCAGAACACCAGACATTGAACATTAATAATTCCAAACTTTAATCACTTATATCTTTCAATCCTTATGATATTTTGAGTTAATTCCTTCTACAATGTTGAAGTATCAAATACCATCTTTAAAAGTAGCCCTTAAGCAAAATCAATGGATGCTTGGATCAATAGTTACAACCTTGAAAAGTTGTGCACTTGAACATGATTTTAACTTAGAAAAATTTTCTAAGTTTCCTTCAATTTGATCAATTTTACAATTTTGCATGATTTCTTGATTTAAATTTGATCAAATTAAATCATCCATCATATTTTCTTGAGTAATGGCTTGTGAAGCTCAATGTTGACCAAAAAGTCAAACTTTGACTTTCTGCGTCAGTTGACTTTTCAGTTTGACCAAAAATACATGAAAATTTTATACGTTAAATCCGGCTGATAATTAAAAAAATATTCATAAACAAAATATATGATATTGTATGCAGACGACACAGTATAAAAATATAGACAGATGAAATGAGAAAAAATAAAAAACGCCTGGTCAAAATTTAGGGTATGACAGATGCCCCTATTTAATCTTCTTAGACCTGAAGGTATGAATAGCAAAAAGTTTTAGACCTTCTAGGTATAAGAGGATTAAATATCAGAGTACCTAAAATTTTGACCGTGAATGCAGATAAAATGATATGTGATGAATGAAAGACTTTTGAACACTGTGGGGAATGTTGCCACAGGAGAGAGACCAACATAATTTTCTTGGGATATACGATATGGTGGAAATTTGTCGATGCGACAAAAGTATCCAGCAATATTTGGAAAGAGAGGGATAAGCCCTGGAACAGAGATACATACATCCAGAAAAACATCAGATGCGAAAGAAGTAACACACTCTGGAAAACATATATGCAACATCTAGAAAAGCGTTAGATGTATTAAAAAAATAACTTTGAGGGTAAATCCGAAACATTTAGAAAAGCGTTAAATGTACAGGAAAAATTTTTAGAAGACTGGCCGAATGATGGGCATATACGAAAAAGCATCAGATAAGCACATCAGAACAAAATTTACATCTGGAAAAACATCAGATAAGAAAAAGTTATATTCGGGAGAGCATCAGATAGACATTAAAGGAGTTTCTGGAAGAGCATCAGAATAAAAGAGACATATCCGGAAGAGTATCGGATAGAAACAAAGAAAGTTCTGAAAAAACATCAGAACGGATTTTGGAAAAACTTCAAAACCAAAAGATACATCCGGAAGAACATCGGGTAAACACGGGGAAATGTTCTGGAAAAGCATCAGAGCAGGCAGACATATCCGAAAGAACATCGGATATAAACACAGAGAAACGTTCTGGAAAAGCATCAGAACAGGTTTGGGAAAAACTTCAAAACCAAAAGTTACATCCGGAAGAACATCGGGTAGACACAGAGTTATATCTGGAAGAACATCAGATAAGACATAAAAGTATAGGTGCCAGATAAGTTGGACTTTGTAGAAAGGTAAGATGTTGATAATAACACGATCACTGATGAATGCAAATGAGGATTAAAACACTCTTGAATGCATAATATATGAAAATGTTATGATGTATGATTAAATGTATGTAATACAAATGAAAATTCTGTCAACAAGTTTAGACTCTTTGAGGAGTGAAAATCAACAAGTTTATACTCTTTAGGGGAGTGAAAATCAACAAGTTTATACTCTTTTGGGGAGTGAAAGTCAACAATTTTATACTCTTTTGGGGAGTGACAGACAAGACTGATTCCTCAACACGGAGATCACCGCCATTTCTTAGTGACTGAAAATACCGTTTGTTAAACACCTCCTTGTCATACTGATAAACTGTATCAAATTTATAATCCTCGGAGGGAAGCTGGATAATCTGCTTGGGGATTTTTCCAAATAACTTGCCCCAGTTTTACGGACTGTTGTAGATGAACTGATTATTGCTTCATCTTGAATGATAATGACTGTATACTGCATACTAGGAAGGTTTGCCCCAGTAATGAGTCTTGAAAGTTTTTCTGAATAAACCAATTATGAGAAGGACTTGCATTGAACAAATCTCGAACTGATTCTTAACAGGCTCTGGAAAGAACTTGCCCCTGATAGGATCACTGACCAAGTTTCTAAACTGTTTTGAAAATTCCTTGAGAGGAAAGCTAGTTGCAATAAAAAATGTTTACTTAAACATGGCAAATTTAATGCAAAGTTCATACAAAATTTTGAAAACAAAATCATTGTTTAGAAAAAATACAGTAATATGGATTACCGGTTAAAAACACGGTGGTTTAAAACATTTTGAATGAAAAGTAAAACAGAGGTATGATACTAAAACAAATGATTTGCAGAAAAATGATTTTGGAGTCAGTTTACGCAACCTTGCTGTAGTATGCTTTCAAAATAACCTTGCTTCAATTAGGTCTTTTGAGGGTTATAACGTGGCATGGTTCACGGTTTATGAAAGAAAGATAAAGGCTCAAAGTTTATTTGGTGCCCACCCCCTTCGTGATGTTCTCCAGTCCTATGCTCAGTTAAACTTAAATTGTGCATTCAGGTTCCAAAAGGTTTCGTAATTATACTGATGATAGTGATGGAGATGGTCCAGAAGTCTTGAGACAGCAGCTACCACTTATTTACAACATTTAGTTGTTTTTCGTCTTTGTGGATTTTTGAAGATCGAGGATTTAAGGACCTCTTTTCTGTATTATCCCTAACTTTTGCCTGAACTATTTCTTTTGAAATTTATAGTCAGCGGGACGCCCTAGTTTTTTCCTAAGCTTTTTGACTTAGCGGGCTTTTTTATTTTTGATTTCTTATTAGAAAGAAAATGTCTGCAAGATTTGATGATTACGACGGACCATCACTGGCTTTTGATTTCAAAGACGCTTTTAGTATCTGCCTGTTGTATGTAAACTTTCGAACTTGAATACACAACCGAAATTAAACTGAGAACTACCCTGCCCCGGGTTAAAATTGTGGGTTTTTTATAAAGAAAGAAACTCCTATTTCAAGGCTCAAAGGGGTTAACGAGGGATTATTTTCCTTATATCTCCAGTGTTTGGGAATTGAAAAAAATGCCTTACATCCTCAGCAAAGTTTTTTATTCGAAAGCATACCGACATCAATTATGGGTATTATGTTTTTATCATCCTCCTATGAATATTTGCATAGTCAAAAATTTGAAAAAGAGGTGCATTTTTTTTTTGAAAGTTTTTGTTTTTGTTTTTGAATGTTTTTGTTTTTGTTTTTTGAAAGTTTTTGAAAGAGAAAGCATAAAGATGTAAATAGACAGATGATTTGAATCAAAATACTGTACATGCTCATTTCATTAAAACTGACATTTAAAGATAAACAAGCTGAAAGCAACTATGATACAAACAAGGAAAATGTAAAATAGACAGAAACAAGGTCAGTGCTAATCAAACACAAGGATGAGTTGTCCTGTCTTTGGGAAGTAACTGAGCCGAAGTTGATTGAAGTTTCAGTTCTGTGTCAGTGATGAGGAATCAGTTTGACGATTTACAGATGGATGAAGGAAAGAAAGTTAGAATGAATTGACGATGACACGGACGTATGTATGAAATATGCAACGGAAACAAATGCAATGCATGGATGCAGCACACAAAAACATAGAAAAACATGGGGTCAAAGGTTCGGTGTCATGAAGTCAAGGCTCTACCCATCCCAAAGGTTTACTAGTGATTTTTGTACCTGTCTCTCATCATCATCAACTCTTGTCAAGAAAACACCAGCGGGCCGGGAACCGTGCTAGGTGATGTTTTTTGAAGAGTCCTCAGAAGAGGGTGGCATCGCATGACAACTATTTCCGATAGCCTCTGCACCACTAAAGGGGTTTTTCCTAGGTGTATACTCAATCTTTCCACATGCGGCATCACACGCATTCCCATTAGCAGAAAAATAAACACATATATCAATTAGGAAAAGCAGTATATATATATTTGTCCTAAAGTCCTAGACCTTTAAAGAGCTATGAATCATATGTTCCTGACAAAAATGGCTCCCCGACAGAGTCACCATTATGTGGCACCTTCCTAACCTTAAAGGTTTTGACCTAAGATCCTAGTGACAACAATCTCCCCAGCAGAGTTGCCATTTTTCTGTGGAAAATGGGGACGATAATGACTAAGGTAAGACAGATCCTCATGACACTCCCCAGCAGAGTCGCCATTTTTCTGTGGAAAATGGGGACGATGATGACTAAGGTAAGACAGATCCTCATGAGACTCCCCAGCAGAGTCGCCATTTTTCTGTAGCGCGGTTTTTGTGGTTGCGAGTCACACCGTTGGGCTGCAGTTCGATTCATTTTTTATCCTATTGTGAGCTGATTAAGGAAGGAAAATAGATATCTCCAATTAACCCTGCTTGCATACTGAGATTAAACAGATTACTGTTGGTTTACAGATGCTACCTGAGATGGGGGGTCTTTCTTAGGCTTATTTTGTTAGTTCTTGTATTGGCTGGAATTTTGGTAAAACAAAGTTGAACAATGTTAATGTCATGTGTCTGATGTCTTAACATTGAGCCATAACATTAATGAATGTTAAGGTGTTGAAGAGTTAAAGTGTTGAAGAGTGATGTCACATGCGATGTCTGGACATCACTATACCAGAACATTAGAGCATCAGGTGGTGATGTTTTAGGGCTGCACGTGTTTTGTTGTTAGTGAGATTTTCTGCTGAGGGATAGAGAGATTGCAGGCGAATTTATTGGAGAAGATTTATTCTGATACAATTAATTCTGCATATCTTGTGGAGAATAGTTTGTTACTATTTTAGTGCAAATAAACATGGAGAATTGTTCCTATTCGTGTGGAGAAGATCTTGCAGTGTGGAGAAGATCTTGCCTATTTGTGTGGAGAAGATCTTGCAGCTGAATTAAAAAAAGTGAAGATTTAAAAGATACATAATATCCTGGAAATATTATGTGGAGCTGAAGATTGAGTATTTAAAATATGAAGATTTGATTAAAGATTTAATTGAAGATTTGATTGAAGATTTAATTGAAGAATTGTTTAGAAGCAGGATCTGTTACAGATTTGTTACAGAAGATTTAATATGATTTGAAGGCCCAAATCCAGTTGGGATTATATTATAAATAGAATGATTGTAACCTAGAATAGGTACAGGTCCAAGATGTAGATCATTAGGGCTTTGTCTAAGTGAACCACTCGGGTTGTGAGATGGTCACTGTGTTTAACTCATAAACCTGTAGGTAATGAGTTTGGTATTGTTCTTGGAGGAAGCTTTGAAGCAACTCCAAAGTGTGTCATGAAAGGGTGTCTTTTATGATTGAACCGTTGTTGGTAATCAAGCTGTTGATGCAGTGGCGGAGTAGTTGACTGCTAGACATCATTGCTATGATTGGAAGTGAGATGGAGTCTCTTATCTAGGGAGGACTTAGATAGAAGGGTCATTGGGTAGTGATTGAATTAGGTAGATTGTCAACTGGTCTATTGAGTCTGTAATTTGATACTACTAATAGTGGACTTCCTTCCTGGCTTGGTATGCCCCCAGATGTAGGTTGTTGAACCGAACTGGGTGAACAATTCAGTGTGTTATTTACTGTTTCTATTATTGCTTTGTTCAGCAGATTGCGATGTTGTGACATTGCACAAAGACATCACACATCTGTACCAGAATTTTAATTGGTATCAGAGCAGGCATCCTGTCTGTTTCTGGATGAGATCTAGGGAAGATACTTTCTGGTTCATGAGCAAGGAAGATAGTTATGGACTTGGTCAGTTCATAGAGATTTTTGATCCCTTGGAGTGGAGAATGAAGTTATCAGGATTGTAGCTTTGGTGGTGAGCTGCTGTGTGGTTTGACTTATTTTCAAACCTATGATGACCTAGTGCACTTGGAGTGTCGTGTTTATGCAAGGGTTATTATGTTTTGCCTGAAGGCTGTAGAGGAGTTTTCTGGTGTATGTTCCGCTGCATATATATATATATATATATATCTGATGGAAAATTCCTGGTGGTTTTGTGTTAAGGCTGCAACATTTTGTTCTCCTCTGAAGATGTATCACATGGTGTGGTGATACGTGAGGATATCTTCAACTAGCTTATTAGAGTTGTCAAAGATACCTGTGGTTCATCCCAAGTCCACTCATAAAGGAACTCTTATATGAGCTTGTTGAAAAGAGGTCTGAAGAAAGGTAGAAGCAATTTATTCTTACCTCCAACCTTACAAGGTCAATCTCTGGGTTGTGTTAAAGGATCTTTTGGTGTGAAGAGAACTTATGTCCTGCCAGCAGATTGTGCAGAATCGTGACATAACAGATGCTTGGGGGCTAAACAAATGTGTTGATCACATCTGTTTGGAACCTACTCCTGACTTGGAAGAGGAGGCATCTGGGTTGCGTGTTTAAGAAGTTTCATCAAGAAAGAAGCTGAGCTTAATATGCCAATCAGCCTTTGGTCAATTGGAATTGGTGTCTGAATTAGTTTTGTGGCTGGAAGGATCAGAAGAAGAAGACCAATATGTTCAGTACTGTGATGATGAAAGAAGAAGGTAGAGCCAAAGCAAAAGAGTATCACTGTCAAATTTTTCATACGGGAGTGAAGATCTTGATGAGTTATCTCTTAAGCTTAATAGTGGTGACCTAATTAGGAGGATCTTTCTGGTTATGATATAGTTCTTGTATATCTGAAGATACATGAACTGGAGGAAGTTTCATCAAGCTGAGCTTGATTTGTTCTCATGTGTTCCCCTATAAGAGGTGTGTGGATGTAGTCTCCAAAGCCAGAGCTGTTGTAGACTGATGTCAGAATTAATGTTGAAACATCATTTCAGTTCTTTGCTTTCTCAGTCAAAGAAAGTTAGTCATGATCATTGTGAAGTATCAGGTCAAGCCACTTACCTAATCTGAAGTGATCAGTGGTGTGCAAAAGAGGGATCAACCAGTGCCTCAAGTCTGCAGGAAAAGGATGTCAGACCAGATAAATTGTTGTATCTTGCATGACAATAGTTGAATATTTATCTGCTTTGGATAGTGTTGTACATTCAACTAATGACAATATACATTAACGGGAGACTATGTATATGTCTGAGGTTAAAGTGCAGGACTGCAGAAGGTCTGAGAAGTTACCTTATGTAGCTGTTTTGGAAGTATTTTTGAGGGTTAAGCATCTTGGAGTTAAATCAACTGGTAGAGTTGATTAGTGACTATGGAGTATTATCTAAGTTGTCTGGGGTAAGAGGCAGATAGATTGTGGAATGTTGATGACATCCAACATCTCTAAGTCAGACAGTGGCTGAGGCTGTAAGATATGAAGACATCACATCTTGGATCGGTGGTTTAGAGCATGGTGTTTGCTCTGGTTGTGAAGGTCAAGGATAAGTGGTAGTTATCTCTGGTTTTCTACTGACGGCTCTACTAAGGGAAGTGACTCTCTTTAGTATTGCTATGGGGTAGTCTTGGACTACTTATTTTCTGAAGATTCAGATGTGGTAGGTTTGAAGTCTTTGGAGTTTCTAAGCAGGATGGAGGTTGTCTACTCAAACTTGATTGTTGAATCAAGTATATGAGAGCATGGAAATCTGTTTCTGCAAAGGGAGGAGGTTCTTTTGAGTGGCAGAAGGAAGAGCTGAATTCAACAGTTGGATGTCATAACGTTCTGACATCTAGCTTAACATCAGAAGTCTCAGCTGGTGATGTGGTACATCAGCTTAAGATAGAAGTGATCTACAATAATGGAAGTTATGGATGCTTCAAAAAGGTCTGTCTCATACAGTTTACGGGAGCTGTGGTTTGAGAAGATATTACTGACTTAGAGATTCTAAGTGTAAGCAAGAGGAACACGTGATTTGAAGATCAATTTCAGTGGGTAGATCAGGATATCTTTGTGAGAGTTTTGACAAACGTGAAGAAGACAATTTGTGGCAGTTGGCTTTTTCATATGAGGATTCATGAATGAGGTGATCAAACTGTGGCATTTGGGTGATCTCAGAAGTGGATTCGAAGAATCAAGATAATCAGAGTGTGGCAGCTGGTTATTATTGAGGATTGTCTTGGAACAAGTTACTCTTGGGCAGAAGGGTGATGAGTTGAAGACTCAAGGAGATTATTCTTCTTGAAGGTGGGTGGGAGTCTAATTCTCTAGTTCTTTGGATTACTATGCAATAGTAAGTCCAGATTGTGGAGCATATCAAGAATCATGGTGATGATATATTGGTGTGCGGCAAATGTTCTAACTTGTGTTGGGACATTATCTGGTTGAATATCCTTGACGAAGGATGATTTTGTTCTGGTTCTAGAGGTTGGTGCATACATTATGCCTAAGGAGCGTCTACATAGTCATACGGGAGAATGATGAAGTAGAAGGTCTGCCTTGGATGGAGAATGTAGAGAAGACTGAAGTAGATCAGGTATTGTTTGCTTGGAAATCTGAAGATGAAGAGTATGATAGGGAATGACTATGTTATGATCAAGGAGTTCATTGTGATCATTCCTGTGGATATTACAGAGAGAAGTTTATCAACTTGGCAAGATGTGAGTTTTTGAGCATGAGAAGATAACAAACCAAGAGGGAATCATGTGAGTTTAGTATTTGGATTATTTGAGGATGAATCATTAAGTGAATGCATTTAGCAGGTGTGTTGAACAGAGGGTGCGCTCTTGAAGACATGAAGATGAGTCTTACGTTTTCCATTTATTTAAGGTGTTCTTCTTGCAAATGAACACTGGTTATCTTAGATAGGGGGAGTTGATCTTTTGTTTTGGATATTTTGTTGAAGTAGTTGTCAGACAAGATGTTACTGGTGAAGTTCATGGTGTTCTTGACAGTTTGGACCTGGTTCTATAGATTTGTGTGTCAATGGATTGAATCAGAAGGATGTATTTACCCAAATGTTTATCAATTGTTGGTCAAAAAGGGGGAGAGAATGTTTAGTAGTAGCTGTTGAGTCTGGATCTTGTTCTGAGTATGTTGGTTGGCAGATTCAGAGTTTGTCCAATTATGGCTAAAAAGGGGGAGAGAGTTGCCAAGGTGTGGTTGTGAAGCCTTTTCTGATATGGTGCAGCAGCTGTGAGCTGGTTCTTAGTTTGAGGGGGAGTTTGCCCTATGCTGATGTGAAAGTGAGTTTATGCAGCTTGTTGGTTTTACTGCTGATGTTAGTTGAGATTGTTTTAGCCAAAATTAGCCAAAGGGGGAGATTGTTAGTTCTTGTATTGGCTGGAATTTTGGTAAAACAAAGTTGAACAATGTTAATGTCATGTGTCTGATGTCTTAACATTGAGTCATAACATTAGTGAATGTTAAGGTGTTGAAGAGTTAAAGTGCTGAAGAGTGATGTCACATGCGATGTCTGGACATCACTATACCAAAACATTAGAGCATCAGGTGGTGATGTTTTAGGGCTGCACGTGTTTTGTTGTTAGTGAGATTTTCTGCTGAGGGATAGAGAGATTGCAGGCAAATTTATTGGAGAAGATTTATTCTGATACAATTAATTCTGCATATCTTGTGGAGAATAGTTTGTTACTATTTTAGTGCAAATAAATATGGAGAATTGTTCCTATTCGTGTGGAGAAGATCTTGCAGTGTGGAGAAGATCTTGCCTATTTGTGTGGAGAAGATCTTGCAGCTGAATTAAAAAAAGTGAAGATTTAAAAGATACATAATATCCTGGAAATATTATGTGGAGCTGAAGATTGAGTATTTAAAATATGAAGATTTGATTGAAGATTTAATTGAAGATTTGATTGAAGATTTAATTGAAGAATTGTTTAGAAGCAGAATCTGTTGCAGATTTGTTACAGAAGATTTGATATGATTTGAAGGCCCAAATCCAGTTGGGATTACATTATAAATAGAATGATTGTAACCTAGAATAGGGCTTTGTCTAAGATGTAGATCATTAGGGCTTTGTCTAAGTGAACCACTCGGGTTGTGAGATGGTCACTGTGTTTAACTCATAAACCTGTAGGTAATGAGTTTGGTATTGTTCTTGGAGGAAGCTTTGAAGCAACTCCAAAGTGTGTCATGAAAGGGTGTCTTTTATGATTGAACCGTTGTTGGTAATCAAGCTGTTGATGCAGTGGCGGAGTAGTTGACTGCTAGACATCATTGCTATGATTGGAAGTGAGATGGAGTCTCTTATCTAGGGAGGACTTAGATAGAAGGGTCATTGGGTAGTGATTGAATTAGGTAGATTGTCAACTGGTCTATTGAGTCTGTAATTTGATACTACTTATAGTGGACTTCCTTCCTGGCTTGGTATGCCCCCAGATGTAGGTTGTTGAACCGAACTGGGTGAACAATTCAGTGTGTTATTTACTGTTTCTATTATTACCTTGTTCAGCAGATTGCGATGTTGTGACATTGCACAAGGACATCACACATCTGTACCATAATTTCATATTTTGTTTAAGGAGGGAATGTTTTGCCTGTTAGGGAGGATTTTGGTTAGGATACTGATTTACTTTTCTTGACTAATATGTGCAGGTGCTAAATGTGGAGTTTTTGATGAGTATATGAGAGTAGGGGACCTGAGGTTTTTGATGTGGTGTGCTCGCTAAGATTTTTCTTTCAATCTTATGCCTACGTATTCCCGTTTACCGAAACAGGGAAATCAGAGCGTTCGTAGTTCCTCCCATAGAATAGGAGGAAATGGTGTTTTGGGTATCTTGTTCAAAGCCCAAGATATGAAGCTAAAGGTGATTTGTATCTTGTTCAAAGCCCAAGATATGAAACTAAAGGGTTGAGTATTTTGTGTCTTATTCAAAGCCCAAGATTGAAGCTAAAAGGGTGTTTGTAGGAATTGATTGAAAAGAGTGAAGAGATTAAAGATATGAATATCCGGGAAAAACATCAGATGAAAATAGAGGGAATATCAGGAAAAGCGTCGGATGTAAAGAAGAGTAATATCCGGGAAAACGTCGGATGTTAAAAAAGAGAAAAGGGTTGCTTTGGTGTCTTGTTCAAAGCCCAAGACGTGAAGCTAAAGGTGTCCTAATTGAGAGGGGATTTGTCACCTCCAGAGAGGAGTTGTTGATGTTTGTATGCTGTGAGCAAAGCATATTTTGATGCTGAAAGGTTGATTTGACTCAACCGGGGATTTCTTATACAAAGCCTAAGAGGAGGCCGATGCTTTTAAGAAGCCCGTGGGTCCCCAAACCCCGAGAAATTCAAGGCAAGCTATTCACAAGGAATAGATCAAGTCAGAAAAGTTCGAGAATTTGGAAGAAACTCAAAGATGCCATTCACGGAGAATACATTCATCTCAGGGAGTAGAGTTTCTTGACAATTCCTAATGAGGACAGCCGAAGAGAAGACTGTATCTGGTGATCCTATTGGGGATCTAGCTGTCTATTTCTACGAGTAATCGAAACGGCTTTACGTAGTACTAGACGTAGTTGCTGGAGAAACTCTAAATATCTATACTATTATTACACAGTTGATATGAGTTTATGAAAGAAGACTCACAACGAAACAGCCCCACAATACAGTTATATATATATATATATATATATATATATATGAGTTTGTGCAAGGAGACTTACAGTGAAACAACCCCACAATATAGTTATATACATATGAAAGCGGTAAATGAAAGCGGGTAAACACTTACTCAGTTGTAGAGCTTCCATGCTGTTTGGTTAGTTGTTCAACAAAGAAAGATTGAAAACAACAGTATATTCAAAATCAAAGGAGAAATTGTTTTGAAAGAAATATTGGGGCTTACAGCTCAAGGAGAGGCCCATAAAATCAGAGTCAATTATACATGGAAGAACGTCATGTGAAATAAAACATACACGGAAGAACATCGTGTTGATAAATAAACATACACGGTAAAGCATCGTGTGGTGAAACAAAAGTAAAGGGACTTATACTCAAGTGGAGGCCCAAAAAAGGTTTTGGTTAAAAGGGGGTTGGGTCTTTCACTCTAATAGAGGCCCAAAAAAGGTTTGAAAATGTTTGATAAAGATAAAAAATCAAAGAAACCCTAATTTCATTTTTTAAAGGTATTTTTCAAAGAGAAATCAAGTAAAAAATGATAAAAATATCAAATAAAACCATTAATCATGTTATAAACAAGGATTAAGGTTTATGAAAAAGTATTTTATGCACATGAATATTAAAAATCATTTTGGTTTTAAAAATCAAGAAAAAGAAATCATTTTAAAAGCATTTAAAACAATTTAAAACAATATTTTTGAATATCTTAAAAATATATCAAATAATAATATTTTTTGTGATTTTTGGTGGATTAAAATATTATGGAGTATGAATAAGAAGTGTGTAAAACAGATTTGGAAAATGATAATTTTTGCTATGTAAAAGAATTGGTTGAGTTTTAAAGATAAACTAAGAAAAAGAGGAGTGATGTCTCAACATCACATTCGACATCACTCATGAGTTTTGAAGATAAGAGAAAAAGGGCGATGTCGCAACATCACATTCGACATCAGACAGAAACCAGAACTGCACCTTGATTTTCAACATCTTTTCATCAAACTTCAAACATTCATAACTCTCTCAATTTTTAACGGAATTAAGATCCGAAAGAGCCTATCTTGACCAATTTTTCACAAGGAATCCAATGGTGTCACTTATACATACTGAAACTTAATGTACAACACACACAAGGTAAAAAACCAGATCTGCACCTTAAGTTTAAACATCTTTGCTTATCAAATTTTCAAACATTCATAACTCTCTTAATTTTTAACGAAATTGAAATCCGTAAGAACCTATCTTGACCAATTTTTCGCAAGGAATCCAATGGTATTACTCATACATACTGAAACTTAATGTACAACACACACAAGGCAAAAAAACCAGATCTGCACCTTAAGTTTAAACAACATAAACTCCACATATAAACATGTTAAAGTGCAAACAGTAGGAGGATCATATCATACACATTAAGGACTACATTTTGGCTTCAAGAATTGTTCAATATGATGCATGTATGTGGACATCAAAGGAAAGCATGATTCAAAGAATTCAAGTTATGAATTTTACCTCTTTTTTTGGAGATTTTGTGCAACCTACCAAGTGCTTTGTTCCAGAAATGATTTGATGCTTTGGACACCCTCAAATGACCTCTTAGAAGCTTTTAGGATGGTTGGAATCAGCTGGTACCTGCAAAAACACAAACTGTCCCTTTCTTGCAAAAGGGGTTAAAAGTGACCAAAATAGCAACTCTCTCAAATGGTGTTCCAGATGGTGGGAACCATTTGGGACAGTTCAAGGATGATATTTGGAGTGTGTTTGAAGTTTTATCTGGTTTGGAAAGTGACTGAATCAAGACATGGCTTGAAAAATGAAAAAAAAGTGCTATTTTGAGGTTTTGAGAAGTGACTTTGTGATTTTGTGATTACAGGTCACTTGTGATAGTTTGGATCACCTACATATGATGTTTATGAGGTGTTAGGATCATGAGATGTGATGGAAATGCTCTCTAACTCAAAAAACTCAGAATTGCCTTACTAAAGAAGGCATTTTGGAGTGAAAGAAGTGATTTTGAGGAAAGCATCTGTTTGATGGCTTTGGTGTACTCAAACTGAGCACAAATGAGCTCTATTTATAGTAGAGCAAGTTTGTTCTGGGATCCACAGTGAATGACAACTGCAGCAGAGGTTTGTTCAATGTTGGCCAATGAAAATCCAAGTCTCCTCTAGCCATTGACTGGAGGTTAGGGCACAGGCTGCTGGTTCCCTACTTGTTGGAGGGATCTTGACTGAATTCAGTTGCAAATGTGATAGTCCATGCCACCTCTAAGCATCTATTGAATGCTCCAATCCAAAATTGGAGTCTTGTCCCTCTTTTAGGGATTTTTAGGAATAACATGCTACTTCTTGTTCCAAGGACTTTGGAGGCTTGGGTCAATGATTGTCCCCTTTAGATTTGATCCTCAGGTGTGTCTAAGATGATGACAAGGCTTGGAAATTCGTGTGGCACAAGAAATGTGCAAATTTGTCCTGAAACATGTCTTAAAATCAGCTGCAGCAAGCCTTGTCGTAAAATCCATAACCTCTTGCTCAAGAATGGTAAATGGCTGTTCCAGGACTCTATGGAAAGCTGAGATGACATACTTCAACTTTGATGTTTGACCCTAGACTTGGTTCAACTTGGATCATGGAGAAAAACATCCTTGAAGTTGGGACATTCTTGCTGGAAAAATATTAGTGATGTCATATATGCAATGTCAGAACATCAGACATTGAACATTAATAATTCCAAACTTTAATCACTTGTATCTTTTAATCCACTATGATATTTTGAGTTGAAGTGAATTGCATCTTTGATGCTTGTCTTGCATGGTGACAAAGCTTGAAAATTAGATGGCACAAGAAAAGTGCACAAAATCTGTCCCAAAAAATCAGCTCGAGCAAGGCATGTTGTGAGGTTCATAACTCCTTGCTCAAGTTGAATCAATGGGAGTTCTTGTACATTTTGGAAAGCCCTAATGACATACTTTAACTTTGATGTTTGACTTTGGTCTTGGTTCAGCTTGCAAAGTCATCAAAAAGGGTCTTGAACTTGTGTAGTCAAATCTGTCCTAAAAGCTGTCATGAAAATTCTGTTTTATCAATGCCTTTTGCAAAGACCATAACTTTCTGCTCGAGAATGATAAATGAGCTTTCTAGGATTTTCTGGAAAGGTGAGATTACGTACTTCAACTTTGATGTTCAAGGTTTGGCTTGAATCAACTTGGCTCATGGAGAAAAACATCCTTGAAGTTGGGACATTCTTGCTGGAAAAATATTAGTGATGTCATATATGCAATGTCAGAACACCAGACATTGAACATTAATAATTCCAAACTTTAATCACTTATATCTTTCAATCCTTATGATATTTTGAGTTAATTCCTTCTACAATGTTGAAGTATCAAATACCCTCTTTAAAAGTAGCCCTTAAGCAAAATCAATGGATGCTTGGATCAATAGTTACAACCTTGAAAAGTTGTGCACTTGAACATGATTTTAACTTAGAAAAATTTTCTAAGTTTCCTTCAATTTGATCAATTTTGCAATTTTGCATGATTTCTTGATTTAAATTTGATCAAATTAAATCATCCATCATATTTTTTTGAGTAATGGCTTGTGAAGCTCAATGTTGACCAAAAAGTCAAACTTTGACTTTCTGCGTCAGTTGACTTTTCAGTTTGACCAAAAATACATGAAAATTTTATACGTTAAATCCGGCTGATAATTAAAAAAATATTCATGAACAAAATATATGATATTGTATGCAGACGACACAGTATAAAAATATAGACAGATGAAATGAGAGAAAATAAAAATGCCCGGTCAAAATTTAGGGTATGACAGTGGCACCTGGCCACGCCCACTTTGAATACAATGTAACCTCACTAGGTTAGCTTCCACAGATCGGACATCCTGACTTTGACGCCGAGTGGGATTCCTGTTATTGATACTAATCTGCTGAGCATCTTCATCCATATAGATTGGCATCCACCAGTGATTTAACAAGTGCTGAAGTGCCTCCTGGACAAGGGTACAACCTCGATCGTTTTCGCAACCGG
Organism: Lathyrus tuberosus; assembly: GCA_022829125.1. Lineage (NCBI taxonomy): Eukaryota > Viridiplantae > Streptophyta > Magnoliopsida > Fabales > Fabaceae > Lathyrus > Lathyrus tuberosus. The sequence goes on from JALAZF010001123.1 coordinate 120,885, forward strand.
CTTTACAGCTTTGATAGTCGTGTGATATTAAGAATCCGAGTCGGACCTGCTGGGCATGTAACTCTACCAGGTTGGTATTCATCACGCGAATATCAAAGATCTGAACCATGTTGATCTGATAAGGTTCCTATCATGGTAGTCTTGGATCCATCCAAGATCCATCTAACACTGGAGGGCCTCTTGTATGAAAGAGCATCCCTGTTTGTTTACCGAGCAAGTCAGACAGGAACTATAATCGTGTCGTGGCAGATTATGATACTGGCTTTGCCTTGAGTGTATCGCCACCAAGTTGACATTCATTGCACAGATGTCGTGGTTCTGAATGACGTTGGAGTTCGTATAGACCATGTTAACTCCACGAACTCGGTGCTCTTGGATCCATCCGAGATCCATCTGTTCCTGTAGAGCTGATTGCACTACCGAACATCCTTGATTATTTTTAGAGCAGACATCACATGATGATAATTGTGAGGTGGCACATGGCCATATCCACTTTGTCTATAATGCATCTTGACCAAATTGGTCCTCAACAAGAGTACATCGTAAATTTTATAGACATTGTTAAACTCTCTCTCAATCAGGTTGACTGCAGCTTTCTCGTGTTGAGGCAGCGGGTTCGTGAGAACATTTTGATTCGTATCTTTGAAAGATAAGAGCCCGCTCCAAACAAGCTTTTGCATGTCGGATTTGAAATTGAGACAGTTCTCTATGTTATACCCTAATCCTCCTTGATGATAAGGGCATGTCTGATCCACCTTAAACCAAAAAGGCGGATTTTTCGGTACTGTAAGAGGAGACTTAGGCTGGATGTGCCCCTTGGCCAGTAGTAACAGAAATAGTTATGCGTATAACATGGGTATAGGATCAAACCCTGATGGTCGTGTTGTACGGTTGTTGTTATATGGAGGACGAGCCTATTGAAGAGGCTGTTGTGTCCTTTGCTGATTAGGTTGGCTCTGCGCAACCTGAGGTTGATACGTAGGAATAGGCGCAGGGCCGATAGCAGGAGTTACAGCTGCTACTGGTTGATAATGTCGCCTTTACTTTTCGAGAGAGATATTCCCAATATCTTGCTCTTTTTTCTTAGGGAGAGCACTACCGTATCATTTTGTACTGCTTGATGGCCCAGCGTCTTTTGCCAAACGTCCTTCTCGGACGGCTTCCTCAAGACGAACTCCCATACTGACCATTTCGGTGAAATCACTGGGCGCACTGGCAACCATTCTGTCATAGTAAAATGAGCTTAAGGTCTTTAAGAAGATCTTTGTCATCTCTTTTTCCTCAAGAGGCGGACAAATCTGAGCGGCAATTTCACGCCATCTCTGGGCGTACTCCTTAAAGGTTTCCTTGTCCTTTTGTAACATTAATCTGAGTTAATCTCTATCCGGTGCCATGTCCAAATTGTATTTGTATTGTTGGACGAAGGCAGTACCAAGATCTCTGAATGTGCTAATCGTAGCACGGTTTAAACCCATGTACCATTTTAATGCGGCACCGGTTAAACTATCCTGAAAGTAGTGAATCAGCAGGTCCTGATTCTCAGTCTGAGCTGACATTCACCAAGCGTACATCACTAAGTGACTCTGAGGGCAAGAGTTACCCTTGTACTTTTCAAAGTCGGGCACTTGGAATTTGTGCGGGACTTTCACATTGGGGACCAAGCAGAGGTCTGCAGCGTCCTTTCCAAATAAATCCTGACCGCGAATGGCTTGCAGTTCCTTCTGCATTTCCAAGAACTGGTCCTGGAATTCATCCATTCGGTCAAACATAGTTTCCTTTTTACCAGAAGGTATCTGTGGAATCTGTCCTTCCGGGACAGTGTGCACCACAGGGGGTGGTACCGTGACTACGACAGTAAGTCTTGGCGTTTCCCAAAGTTTGTAACCTTTAGGAGTCTTCAGTATGCCTCTGGCATCTTCGCTTTCCCGAAGTTTGTAACCTTCAGGGCCAGTGGCATCTGTTGTGATTCCCTGATCTTCAGCAATCGGCGGAACATATCCTTCCGGGATATAGTTTGTAGGCATGCCCCAGGGACGATCTTTCGGCATCTGATACCTAGGATCAAACTTCTCCACTATGGGCGCTGAGGTGATCTCTGAGATCACAGTCCTTTGTAGCTGAGCTTCTGCCATGGCTTGCATGTCGTTACGAAGCTTTCTCATATCCTCTCTCAGAGCGTCGATCTCTTCTTTCAACTCTCTATTTTCTTCCTCAAGATTATCCATCTTTTTCTGACGATTAGCCCGAGTATTGTACGAATGAGATAGTTTGACTCTAGAACCGAGACACAAACGTGAGATTCGTATGTAAGAAGAATACGCGATGTGAGAATGATGAATGCAATGATTATATTAATTATTTTTTGGTTTAATCAAAATAAACTTTGACAATTAGATTGCAAATATCAAACGGTGGGGAAACCCCTTTTTATTGAATTCAAAGGATTACAGAAACGAAAATACAGTAGATTACAAGGTACAGAAACAAAAACCTAAACTAATGGGTCCCGAGAGAACTCGGGTGTTGATTCTGGTATCTTCCTTTTCTTTGACCGGGGCTCTGGAACCGTTGTCGGGTTGTCATTCCTTTGCCAAGTGAAAGGAGCGAGCAAATTCCTTTGGTCATTCTGATTCTCTACAGCATGTTGCTCCAAAATTTCAATCAGAGCATCCTTATCTTTCAGTAGTTGCTGTATTTTGGTACACTCTATGTCGAGGGTGTGGTACTTGTTCTTCCAAGACCTCCTTTCCCGTTGAACTTTGTTGAGAGTAACCTGAAGCTTTTCAGTTTCCGTCATGAAGTACATGACAGATTCCCTCGGCGGAAGAATTTCGTAACGAAGATAAGGCATCTTTAGCTTGAGAGTTCTAGTTTATACCCAGTGGAGATAAGGCTCCACCGAGACACAGTCCGGTTTTCCTAGAGACTCTCGTCCTTTCTTATGAACGTGTTTCCAAGCTTGCACTATTTCCGTCTTTAGTGCTCTGTCACTTTCTCCTTCCTTGAAGAAAAAACCTTCCAGATGAGCATTAAGTGGGACGTACCTCATCGGGTATCCAAACTGACGGCGAACCAATATCGGATGATAGTTGATTCCTCCCTTAGTTCCTATAAGGGGTACGTTGGGGAAGTTTCCACAACGGTCAATGATCCTGATTCCATCATAAATCCTATTGCACCAATCTATGTCAGAGTTGGTGAGAGACATGATCTTCTGCGACTAGCACAAGGCACTCTTATGATCCCAGAAAGTAACAGACTTAGGTAAATGGGAGATAAACCATTTGTAAAGGAAAGGTACACAACATGTGATCTCCCCCCCCCCCGGCTGTACAAATTCCCTAAGTGTATAGAATGATATGCATCTGCGAGCAAAGTCGGCACAGGGTTTCCAATGAGAAAAACCTTAATAGAGTTGATATCGACGAAATTATTAATGTTGGGCAACAAAAATAATCCGTACGTGAGTAAAATAAAGATGCTTTCAAAAGCAGTCTTGTTCCCTATACTAGCGAAGTACAGAGCTTTCTTTGTCAGAAACTGGGCTGGCAAACCTTGTATGTCACCCTTAGTGGTCATGTGAGTCCTGACCTCAGACTCGTCCAAATGAATTGCTCTTGCAATGGTCTGAGTCTTTGGAATTTCTTCCAGTCCATAAAATGGAGCCCGATCAGTGATATGTAAATCGGTCAGATAAGAATATTCCTCCAGCGTTGGTGCTAGCTGGTAATCTGGGAATGTAAAGCAGTGATAAACCGAATCGTAGAATTGAACGAGCGCGTCCATGATTCCCTCAATCACATGGACCCTTAACAGAGGTAGCAGACCTCCATACTTGGCTCTAAAAGCCTCTTGGTTTGTGATCATTCTTACCAAACCTCTCAAATCCTCTAGTTTTGGAACCTTGAAGGATACTTATGAGTTCTCCTTCTACCGAAATCCATTAGCACAATCCTTTTCTCTGATATTTGCAATCACAGTCTTAGTTTAATTTGAAAAACAGAGAGACTAGAAGAGAATTTTTTTGAATATTTTAATGTTTTTTAAATGAATGCATGAATGCAGCACACAAAAACATAGAAAAAACATGGGGTCAAAGGGTTGTTGTCATGAAGTTAAGGCTCTATCCATCCCCAAAGGTTTATACTAGGGTGATTTTTGTACCTATACTCATTATCATCAGCTCCTCCCAGGAAAGTAAAACAATAAGCGGATCGCCAGCGAGTTGTAGAGCAATCTTAGAGTAAGTGCCATTCACCGAGAATAGATCACCAGCCTCAAATGAGGGTAGTATCGCGTGACAACTGTTTCCGATAGCTTCCGTACTACAAAAGGGTTTGGCTCCTCAGCTTCTCAGACATCACAATCGGCCCATTTCCTAAGAGAGGGAATGGGTTGCATTGGTCAGCCTCCACTGAGGTTGATGGTCGACCTCGTCGCCATCACTTATCTTAAGTGTATACTCAATCTTTCCACATGCGGCATCACATGCATTCCCATTAGCAGAAAAATAAACACATATACCAATTAGGAAAAGCAATATATATATTTGTCCTAATCATCCTAGACCTTTAAAGCTATGAATCCTATGTTCCTGACAGAAAATGGTTTCCCGGCGGAGTCAGCATCCTGTGGTTTCATTCCAAATTAACAGCGCTTTGACCTAAGATCCTAGTAACGTCAAGGTTTCTACTTAGGAGAAGAGAACAAGATCTCGCTACAAAGGTGAGATAGATCCTAATGACACTCCCCAGCAGAGTCGCCATTTTTCGAAAGTTTTCAGACTTAGGGTTTCATCCAGAGAGATAAGAAAGACAAGATTCCTTGTCGAGCCCCACGGTGGGCGCCATTTTTCTGTAGCGAGCGATTTTGGATGTGGTTCTTAAGCACTGTCGCTCTTTGGGGGGAACTACAGGTCGATTCATTTTTTATCCTATTGAAGCTGATGAAGGAAGGGAAATAGATGTCTCCAATTAACCCTGCTTTGCAAACTGAGTTTGAACAGATGACTGTTGGTTTACAGATTCGGTTTAGATTGTGGGCCCCTCTCTGCTTATTTTGTTAAGAATGAAATGACAGGGTTGTTCATGTTTAGGACTGATGTTTTTGAATTACTGCTTTCGGGTTGATTGATGGAGATATGGGATTTGGGTTTTTCGTTTAGTGTGCTCGCTAAGATTTTTCTTTCAATCTTATGCCTACGTATTCCCGTTTACAGAAACAGGGAAATCAGAGCGTTCGTAGTTCCTCCTATTCTATGGGAGGAAATGGTTGTTTTGGTGTCTTGTTCAAAGCCCAAGACGTGAAGCTAAAGGTGTTTTTATCTTGTTCAAAGTCCAAGATGTGAAGCTAAAAGGTTTGACTTTAGAGAGAATTTGTCATCTCTAAAGAGGGGGTTGTATGTCACAACTGTTTATAAAGGAGAATTACTTTAACCGGGATATGTGAATCCGGCAATGCCATAATTTCCTTTATAGGAGATTTTTAACCTGAAGGAGAAGACTTTAACTCAGTGTAGAGCAATGATATCTTTCCTTAGGAATTTCTCATGCTAAAAGAGGGACAGTGGCATGGATGTAGATGATCCAGAGGCTTACCGCTTACAGCGATTAGATAAAGGGGAAGGAGTTGTTGATGTTTGTGTACTATGAACGAGGCACAACTTTGATGCTAAAAGGTTGATCGGATTAACCAGTGGTTTTCTTATACAAAGCCTAAGAGGAGGCTGTTGGCCCAACAAGAGGGTATTTTTGTGTCTCGTACAAAGCCCGAGAGAGGGGCTAAAAGGGGTTGATCCTACAAGAGGATCTTTTATACTCAACAAGAGAGTGTTTTTGTATCTCGTACAAAGCCCGAGATGGAGGCTAAAATTTGTTTGGCTCAATAAGAACCTTTTTGTATCTCATATAAAGCCCGAGATGGAGGCGAAAGGGGTGATCGACTCAACGAGGAAGTCTCTTATGTGTCTCGTACAAAGCCCGAGAGAGAGGCTAAACATTGTTTGACCCCACTGGGGAGAATCATTGTATAAAGCCCAAGAGGAGGCTAACTTCACTAAAGAAGGATCATTATACAAAGCCTAAGAGGAGGCTATGGCGCTGTTTCAGTTGAGTGACAGGTCCAGTATGCTGATTTAAAGAGAAAATCGGTTCTTATATGAGTAACACTGTACTCAAGGATTTGATTTGAGGACCAGGGTTATTCCCCATTCTTTAAGGAAACGGGAAATCCAAGGGGTATTGAGACTGTCCGAGTCTACGGGTTTCCTTCCTATTTAACGAAGGGGTCACTTGAGAATGTCTTTGAAACTCAAGGATATTAGACTGTCCAAGTCTAGAGTTTCATATTTTGTACTATGTTTTGTGAAATAGTAGTAGACTTTTTGAAAGGACTGTTCTATTAAGATGACTAAGTTCTGTTCCTATACCTCTAGGAGGTCGTCGGGATAATTTGTACGAAGCCCAAGAGGAGGCTGAAAGCTTTTAAGAAGCCGACGGGTCCTTATACTATGTCCAAGAGGAGGCGGGGATGCCTTTAGGAAGCCTGTGGGTCCTTGTACGATGCCTAAGAGGAGGCCGATGCTTTTAAGAAGCCCGTGGGTCCCCAAACCCCGAAAAATTCAAGACATGTCATTCACCGAGAATAGATCAAGCCAGGAAAGTTCGAGAATTTGGAAGAAACTCAAAGATGCCATTCACGGAGAATACATTCATCTTTGGGAGTAGATTTTCTTGACAATTCCTAATGAGGACAGCCGAAGAGAAGACTGTATCTGGTGATCTTATTGGGGATCTAGTTGTCTATTTCTACGAATAAATGAAACGGCGTCACCTAGTTCTAGACGTAGTTGCTGGGGAAACTCTATATATATATATACTATTATTACACAGTTGATATGAGTTTATGAAAGAAGACTTACAGCGAAACAGCCCCACAATACAGTTATATGTATATGAAAGCGGTAAATGAAAGCATATAAACACTTACTCGGTTGTAGAGCTTCCATGCTGTTTGGTTAGTTATTCACCAAAGACAGATTGAAAACAACAGTATATTTCAAAATCAAAGGAGAAAGTGCTTTGAAAAAGAAAGATTTGGGGCTTACAGCTCAAGGAGAGGCTCGGGGTTTTATCAGTGAGTGCACTGTTTGAATTTGTACAGAGGGACTTATACAAGTGACTGAGGCCCAAAAATTATTTTCTGTACAAAGGGATGGGTCTTACACTCTCTCAAGAGGCCCAAAAAGTTTAAAGAAAAAGAGTGGGGCTTATAACACGAGGGTAGGCCCAGATGATTTTTCGTTAAAAATGGCGATCGCGCCGAGGTTTTCTTTTAACGCAGAGGGACTTATACAATAAGTGAGGCCCAAAATTGTCTTGGTTAAAAGGGGATTGGGTCTTACACTCTATTAGAGGCCCAAAAGTTTTGAATGGGTCTTATAGCTCAAGGAGTGGCCCAGATGGTTTATTTTTAAACTGGCGACGATCGTGCCGAATTTAAAAATGTACAGAGGGACTTATACAATAAGTGAGGTCCAAAAATGTTTTCTGTACAAGTGGGTTGGGTCTTACACTCTAATAGAGGCCCAAAGTGTTTTGAAAATGATTTATGAGGGTTGAATTAATCCAAAAACCCTAATTTGTTTTCAAAATGTGTTTTAATTGAATAAAAATTCAATTAAAATGATCAAAATTGTTTAACATGTGGAAAACAAATTGTGATCTTGGATTAATGCTTCAAAAATTAAGTATTAACCTACAAAATAATTAGAAGGCATTAAAAGTTGCAAAATCAAGGTGGAAAAAATATTTTAAATGTTAAAAACAATTAAAACATTAATTCTTTGCAAAAATATCAATTATATAAAATAAATAATATTTTTGGGATTTTTTGGGAAAATAAAATATTTTAACATTTTTGTGAATTATTAAAAACAGAATCAACTCAAAATCATTAAAACTCAGAAAGAAATTAATTTTTGAATCAATTAAATAAAATCACAAAATTCAAATATTTGAAATTTCAAAAAATGGCGCCAAGAACACACCAAGAACACGCGCGTGTTCTGGGTTTGCCCAGATTTGCATTTTCTCTACAATCTCACTGAATACTTGATTATATCATGCAATCCACATACCAATCAACTCGTTTCAACCTCACGATCATGTCTATGACAATTAATTTCATTTAAATTAAGCATAAAATAAGAAATCACGAAAAATCCTCAAGAACCCTAATTTCTGCATGAAGGCTAGGATTTTTGATACACGATTCAAACAATGCAATTAATTGAGGGGAAACATTTCATGCATGATTATGAGCATATGGCCAAATTATTGTGCAGCAAAAATTGTATGGATCATAGAGTTAGAAGAGCTCATGCTTACCACTTGCAGCTGGTGATCGTGATTTGTGTTGGAGGTGTTACAGCTAGGTTTCAATGATCTGGATAGCTTCCCTAGGTGCCATGGAGTGTGTATGAATGCTTGGAATGGATTGAAATGATCTGGAATTTGAGATTGTACCCCAACTGCAAATCTGTCAAGAACTTGAGCAATTGGTTAGTGATTTTGTGAAATCTGTGTTCCAGATGTTATGTGAGTGTTTGGATCACTTCTATATGATGTATGTGAGGTGTGTGTGTGATTGGTTTGATTGGAAAAACTCTCAAACTCAAAACCCGACAGTGACTTGCCTTAGAAGGCAAAATTGGAGTGAAAGAGGAGATTTTGAGAAAAGCATCTGTTTGATGGCTTTGGTGTACTCAAAATGATCATAATTGAGCTCTATTTATAGTAGAGCAAGTTTTTTTGCAAGGAATAGTGAATGGCAACTGCTGAGTAGGTTTGGCCAATGTTGGCAAATGAAAATCCAAGTCTCCTATAGCCATTGACTAGAGGTTAGGGCACAGGCTGCTGGTCCCCTTGGTCTTGGATAAGTCTTGACTAAATTCAGTTGCTAAGAGCTCAGTTCATGCCACCTTGATGCTTCCATTGAATGCTCTAATCCAAAACTGGAGTATTGTCCCTATTTTGGCAATTCTAGGTTCAACATGTTATTTCTTGTTCCAAAGACTCTGGAGGCTTGGCTCAGTGATTGTCCCCTTTAGATTCAATCCTCAGAGGTGTTCAAGTGGATAGGAGCATTTGGATTTGGCTGATTTTGGTAAATCGACCAAAAGTGCAAAAATCTGCCTTGCCTTGGCAGATTTGCAGATTTCAGCAAGGCAACTTGCCAATGTCATATCTCATGGCTCAAATTAAATTTGGTAATGTTCTTAGTCATTTTGGAAAGCCCTTACATGATACAACAATTGTTTGAACATGTTTGGTTTTGATCTCTTTTGAATCCAAGTGAAAAATCCCCCTACATTTGGAAAAAAGTAAAGGCAGATTCTGACTTAGTGAAATTTTCACCAAGTGTTGGAACAAAGTGACTTTTCTTGATTTTGATCACTCCATAACTCAAAATCCATGAGGAATTTGGACATAGGTTAGTATGAAGCTTTTGTAGAGGGCAATGTGATCTACAAATCAAGCTTTGAATGGGGAACAATGGCCTTGTGGTTTAGGAGTTATGGTCCTCCAAAGTTGGCACATTAGTGTCACTTTTTCTATAACTTTGAAATTTTTCTAAGTTTTTATGGTTACCCCTTTTACAAGTTATCCCACTTTCTTTGATTTTTCTTGATGAATGATGATTCAAATCATACATTAACATCGTTTTAGGGTTAAAAATCCATTTTGGTGAAAAATCTCAAAAAGTCAAAGTTGACTTTTGTGCACAGTTGATTTTTTATCAGATGAATTCCAAACTGTGCAATTCTTCAGGAAATCATGTCCTTGACCTAAATCAAACTTGATGGACATGTTCCATGGGTGTCATAGGGTATATTGAATCATGTCTTAGGGTTTGGGAGCATGTCCTGGTCAAAAGTCAAAGTTACAGTTGACTTTCCTTGCGAAACCCTAATTGTGGTGCAGATGAAATTGAGACTCGTTGCTCAATCTTCTTGGATTAATCCATTATTCTAAATGGATCAATATAGTATATTAAAGACCCTCAAATCATGTCTTGAGGTCTTGGTTCATGATTTGTCCCAAAAGTCAACTTAGGGGTGAATTAGGTCAAGAAACCCTAATTCCTGATTTTTAGTGAATGCATCCCCAGAGGAAAAATTGACTTGATGATTGGGTCCATGAGGCTCCATGGAGTATATTAGGTTATGTTTTGGATCTTTGGCTTGTGCCCAGATGAAATCTTTCATCTGGAGGCCCTGGTCGACCAAAACCCTAATTTGGTGACACTGGCGATCTTGAGGCTTGATCCACCTAGAAGGGAGCATCCTTGTGCTTAATCCTTGAAGTGCGAGTCCTTCTTGATCCTTTGTGGATGTTTGAGAGGTTAGACAAGTTGAAGATCATGTCATTTCTTGATTGATCCTTTGTCTAAGAACTCTGAGAGGGCTTGAAACCCTAATTCTGATTGTAGTAAATGCTCAACAACCCTTGAGGCATTTGATGAGGCATGATGGTTCACCCATATTGTGATGATGATTTGCACAATGATGGGAAATCTTAGTGTTCAAAATTTGGGGTATGACACACCCCACTTTCCCATTTTTCAAAATAAACCAAATATATGAAATAAATCAGAGTTTTCACACCTAAAGTAGGATGCCACATTTTAAAATCAACAAAACAAATCTCCTTTATTTTAATAAAATTAAATAGTGGAAAATTTATTCAATTATTCGATTTACGGCCATCTACCTATAACACCAAAAACTCCACATAGTCGTGGTCCACCATAATATTCATCAATTGAAAGATACGTAACAAGTATACAACATAAAACAAATGGTAAAAACCCTCAAATCCCGTGTTACGTATCAGAGCGATTCTCTAAACTCGAACAAGCTACACAAGCTCCAAGCACTAACCTGGCACCTGAATATTTGTACTTCCGAAGAAGCACAGACACAACAACAACAGAGGGGTGAGAACTACATTCAATATAAAAAGGTGAATAATACATATAAGGAGGTAGTATCTCACACCAACAACAATTACATATAATCACGACCTACTGTCATATTCAATCACTAACAATCACATATTAATAATGCAATGCATGTGGTACCACATCACCATGGTTCATTCAATCGAACTCGGATAAATCACATACACCCCTACTTGCCAATGATTTATCCCACCATACTCCTCAAGGGAGTTTGGATGAATCACATACACTCCTCCTGAGCAATGATTCATCCCACCAATAACATGTATGCATGACTCAATGCACATAACAACACATGTATGACACATTCATACAAATTCACAATCCTCCTGATCACAACAAACATACATATAACACACATGTATATCAAATGATAAACAATTCACGATCCTCATGATCACAACAAACGTACACATAACACACATATATAACAAATGATAAACAAATTCACGATCCTCCTGATCACAACAAACATATATATAACACACATATATAGACATACATAGTTACGATCCTCCTGATCACAACAAACATACATATAACACACATGTATAATAAATGATAAATAAATCCACGATCCTCCTAATCATAACCAACATACATATAACACACATGTATAATAATAGACATACATAGTTACGATCCTCCTGATCACACATGAGACACATAATCGTTCCCACTTTCACCATAATCATTGAACCCTCACAAGCCACCATAATTTACCAAACACTAATTAATTCCTAAAAATTATAAAATTAATTAGTTTCATCACCAACTGTGTATTACTCAGCATCTGACTCCCAATCCCAACCTCTCAAACCAAGAGAAACCGAATCAGACGTGAAAACGCGAAAGAAATCGCGAAACAGTGAAATTCTGCACCCACGCTGTCCATACGCGTATTGACCTGAGTCATACGCGTAATGACTAGCTCCCTCGCCCCCTCCCGCGCGTACCAGACGCGTAAGGCGTCCTGCCTCGCCTTACCATACGCGTATTGCCCAACATCATACGCGTATGGGCAGAGACCCATTTTTCCTTCAAAGTCTAATTCCAGATCTACATACACGTACGACCACCCCTATACGTATATTGCCTTGCCTACCATACGCGTACCCTTACGCGTATGGGCAGAGGGCCGTGCCAACTCCTCCTCGTAGCTTCTCCTTACGCGTAACGCCTCCCATCCTCCCTAGCCTTACGCGTAACGCTCTCCCCAATACGCGTACGACCAGATTTATTACGCAAACCTATTTTCTCCACACCAGTCTGAGTTTTGCTACGAAATCTTCACTTCTTCACTCCAAAACAGTCCTAAAATTAGTTCTACATCAATTTTAGGTTCTATGAGTCATCCTACATCTTTCTCTTAACATTACTAAGTCCGTTTTGGTCTAAATTCGTTCGTTAAACCTGAATCACAACTAATTTTGCAACATTCACATTTCAAGCAAAAATAACACATCAAAATGCAGACAAAATTAGTAGATCAACACGTAATATTCATCACAGATTCACATATACATCTCACAATCATACATTCACACAAAATCACATAAAATCCTATGGGGTTAAGGACTCCCCACTACCCTTATACGATTTAATCACCAAATATGAACCCGTTCTCCCTCCTTACCTCAAATTGTTCAGAAATCTGGAAAAATTGGGAAGAAATCCTTGCCCTAGCACCCCTTCCTCTTCCTTGTTATTCTTTCTCTCAAATTCTTGTTTTACGTGAAAACCAACTTAGTCCACTAAACTCCCCTTAATTCTCTTTAATCAGGTTTTATTTATTTAATTAATAACAAAATAATATTGATAATAATAATCCTAATGATAATAATGATAATAACAAGAACAATAATAATAACACTAATATTGACCATATTAATATTATTATTTTCGCATCACTATCCTTATTATTAACTAAAGTCTTAATTCTCATTAATTCACTAAGGCACCACCCTTCACTCACCCTTAACCAGGCCCAACAAACAGAAATAATAACACGACGATTAATAATTTAAATTGGGGTGTTACAACTCTCCCCCACTTAAATTATTTTCGTCCTCGAAAATATAACGGAAATGAATCACTCCGGGTACAACTCTCACATTCGACAACCAACAATTATACCAATAAAAGGTACACCATGAATAACACAAACTAACAGACGACCTTGCTAACAGCAACTACAACAACGACAAGATGCAATGCCCATACAATGCCCTTGATGACTAATTCATGACCCAAAGAATACTCAAGTTACGAACACACAAAGATCGTTACCCTCACCATAGGTAACCCTCTCCTAATTCCCCACCATAGGAATTAGCCACTCGCACTCGAACCATCACCATAGGCAACCAGGCAACAACAAAAACAAGAACATAAAGTTCCACGACACAACATCGTTTCAACAACCTCTACATAACCATGATATCAACATCCTTGTCACATAATATTATTACAACAATGCTACGATTCACCAATCAACATAAGACTAAAACATCCATCTACTTAATAGTCCAAGAATAATATTTAACCTTTTCTAATTCCATTCTGAAATGTCCAATGGTCTCATCGCTCCTACATATTTCCACTGTTCAACCTATGAACTCGTACCAGTTACGCACACACATACGAAAGGTACCATATCACGCTTTCGATGCGCACTCTGATTACTCGCAACAATCAATTTCACCAAAGTCATATCCAACTTTTGACTCTCTCTAATCTTCACCAGAAAAATCATAGTTCATTACTAATATACCCAACCTCACACTCTGTTGTGTTATCTCACACACCAGACGCAAGTCTCTGGACTGCTCAAATAGTTCTAATCCATCTGGTCATCAAAAAAGACATGTATAAAAACTCCGACTTAACTCATCTGGCATGACATTAACTTCTCTAATAGGATGATTCCAGCTAAGTTCATAACTCATCCAAAATCTCAACCCTCCTCGTTGTCTCATACTCTATTATTTCCGACCAAACAAGTACTCAATATTCTTGTTATTACTAAACAATTTGAATTCAAAACCATAAAAATAATATTGCTAGATCCTCAACACAAAAATAACCGCAGCCATCTTGAAATCATGAATTCTCAATTGTCGTAAATTATAAGCGACAACTTTTCCATCCTGCATCCACACACTGACTAAATTCATCATGGACACATCCCAATACCTCACAATGAACATCCAAAGCAAACAACTTACCCTTTGCAAGTCAACTGAAGTAACAAAATTCTAACTTGGAAGAGCCTTCCATAACCTCCGGTAATAACCAACTAAAGTCCAAAAGCTTCTAATCACCTTAACCGACTTCGGAGCCTCTCATTGTAGAACTGTATCTACATCCGATGGATCCATAACAATACCATCATCAGAATTAACATATCCAAGAAACTAATCTTTTTTCAACCAAAATTCTCACTTGACTAATTTAGCATAAAAATTCCTTTCTTTTCAACACTTGTAACTCAATTCTCAAACACCCTACATAGTCTCCTTCTGACTGTATATTAGATCCGAACATCCCTAATGAACACCACTCCGAACTCATTCCATCTTGTCCAGACTCATATACAAGCTTAATCGAGTAAATAACAACCCATTTCGATGATAACAAACATAACCAGTCACATGAAATTGATCAAAGCCTCGACCCACACAAACCCACCACTCTTATCAAACGTCCCAAACAATTGTAATTCCAATCAAACTCAACCAAACCATTCCAACCCTCCATTCTTGAAAGTGGACGCTTATTCTCAATCGTTACCTCATTCAACCGTCCGTAATCCATACACAATTTCATTCTCTGAACAATCCACATTCTACAATTTCTAACATGTATCAACAATCAACCAAAAAGAACTCGCAATCTCAATATTACATTCACACCCAAGGGTTTTCTCAAAATTCCCATTAACGCCCTAAAACTCTAAGAATTCCAAAGCTTATCCAAACTCTAAGTTTGCTTCCCATAGCCTCAATACCCTTATACACATCACGCTTGTTATTCCATCCGGAACCACATCTGGGAATCATGCACAACGGGCAGCCCTTTACTGTGGCTTTCCTGCCAATTCTAGAACGATACTATCACAAACATAGCAAACATCTTGGTTTCATCGCCTAAGAGTTTTTCCCTCAGAGACATCCCGACCTGACCAACATACCAAAACCTCTAATCCGCCTTATTTTCCGATATAAGAAACTTCAATGATAACCTACTAAGTCCAAGACACTCTTAATCTCCGTCACTGTCTTCAAAGGTTTTCCACCGAAGCACTGCGCTAATTTCCCGATGGATCTACCACAATACCCTCACAAAAATAACTTGTTCCAATAAACTCACCATTTACAATCAAACATGTTTTCTCCACACCAGTCTGAGTTTTGCTACGAAATTTTCACTTTTTCACTCCAAAACAGTCCTAAAATTAGTTCTACATCAATTTTAGGTTCTATGAGTCATCCTACATCTTTCTCTTAACATTACTAAGTCCGCTTTGGTCTAAATTCGTTTGTTAAACCTGAATCACAACTAATTCTGCAACATTCACATTTCAAGCAACAATAACACATCAAAATGCAGACAAAATCAGTAGATCAACACGTAATATTCATCACAGATTCACATATACATCTCACAATCATACACTCATACAAAATCAGACAAAATCCTACGGGCTTAAGGACTCCCCACTACCCTTATACGATTTAATCACCAAATATGAACCCGTTCTCCCCCTTACCTCGAATTATTCAGAAATCTGGAAAAATTGGGAAGAAATCCTTGCCCTAGCACCCCTTCCTCTTCCTTGTTCTTCTTTCTCTCAAATTCTTGTTTTACGTGCAAACCACCTTAGTCCACTAAACTCCCCTTAATTCTCTTTAATCAGGTTTTATTTATTTAATTAATAACAAAATAATATTGAAAATAATAATCCTAATAATAATAATGATAATAACAAGAATAATAATAATAACACTAATATTAACCATATTAATATTATTATTTTCGCATCACTATCCTTATTATTAACTAAAGTCTTAATTCTCATTAATTCACTAAGGCACTACCCTTCACTCACCCTTACCCAGGCCCAACAAACAGAAATAATAACACGACGATTAATAATTTAAATTGGGGTGTTACAACGAGAGCCTGAACGAATACTTCATCAGACTCTCCAAATTGGTGAATCAGATGAAGTCGCATGGTGATACGATAGAAGATCGCAGAATTGTTGACAAAATTTTGATCAGTTTGACAGCAAGATTTGACCCAATGGTGGTTGTGATAGAAGAAACCAATGATCTATCAACCATGACAGTTCAAGGGTTGATGGGGTCTTTGAGATCCTACAAGCAAAGGTTGTTACAACACTCTGAAAAATCAATCGAGAGTGCCTTTCAATCTAAACACAACATTCAGCCCAACAATGGTGAAAATAAGCCTCCAATACAAAATAGAGGTGAGTCTTCTAGAGGTGGCAGATTTGGAAGAGGTAGAGGAAGAAACTCACGAGGAAGAGGAATAGGCATGAATGGCGGAAGATGGCATGAAGGAGCATCCAACAAATGGTGCAGAATTTGTAATAACAACACTCATGACGAGAAGGACTGTTGAAACAAAGGCAAACCGCAATACCACAATTGCAAGAGATTCAGACACCTTCAAAAGGATTGTCGTCTTGCAAATCAGCAACATGCTTCGTACACAGAAGGAGAATCTGGTGAAGGAAATTTATTTTTTGCTTGTCAAAAAGCATTTCATGAAGAAGGTAAAAATGTTTGGTATTTGGACAGCGATTGTAGCAACCATATGACCGGACAAAAGGAACCATTTATAAACATTAATTCTTCATTCAGCTCAAAAGTTAAATTGGGAAATGGAGAACATGTCGAAGTGAAAGGGAAAGAAAGCATTGGAATCACCACGAAGCAAGGAAGCAAAGTCATACATGACACGCTTTATGTGCCGGAGTTAGATGAAAATTTGCTTAGCATTGGACAACTTCTGGAGCACGACTATTCTCTAAAATTTGAGAATAAAGAGGCAGAATTTTTTACTCAAAAGGAAGAAGTATTGTTTTTGTGAAGATGACTAGCAACAGGAGCTTTCCACTATCTTTCAATTATGAGAAAAATGTAAGCATGATGGCCAGAGAAGAGAATGACTCGTGTTTATGGCACAGGAGACTTGGGCATTTGAATTACGAAAGTCTCAAGTTACTCTATCAAAAGAAAATGGTGTATGGGCTGCCAAGAATCGAAGAAAAATCTGGTGTGTGCGAAGGTTGTATGCTAGGTAAACACCACCAGCAACCTTTCCCAAAGGAAGGAGCCTGGAGAGCTAAACGAGCATTAGAACTTATACACACAGATGTGTGTGCCCCTATGAACACCTTATCTAATGGCAAAAACAGGTACTTTATCTTGTTTATTGATGATTTTACCCGCATGACTTGGGTATATTTCATGCGACAAAAATCTGAAGTTTTTGTAATTTTTAAGAAGTTTAAAGCTTTTGTTGAGAAACAAAGTGGTAGGTTTATAAAAATATTGAGAAGTGACAGAGGGAAGGAGTACACCTCAAATGAATTTCAGAAATTTTGTGAAGATGAAGGTGTTGAAAGACAACTCACTGTTGGCTATACACCTCAGCAAAATGGTGTATCTGAAAGAAAGAACCAAACTGTGATGGAGATGGCGAAGTCTATGCTACTTGAGAAAGGTTTGCCTAAAACCTTTTGGCCCGAGGCTGTTAATAGTGCTGTGTATTTGCTGAATAGATGTCCAACAAAGGCTGTATGGAATAAGACTCCATTTGAAGCTTGGAGTGGAAGAACACCTTCAATTAACCACCTTAAAGTTTTTGGGTGTGTTTGCTATGCTCAAATTCCTAAACAAAAGAGAATGAAGCTGGAGGAAACGGGTGAAAAATGTATTTTCATTGGCTACAGTTCCATGTCGAAAGGCTATAGATTATACAATTTGAAAACAGGAAAAGACATCATCAGCCGGGGCATCGTATTCGATGAGAAAACCTCTATGAATTGGGAAGAAAACAGAGAAAACAAAGAAAAAACAGTTCCTGCAGTGTTGTTGCAATAGAATCCAGCAGTTAGAAGTGAGCAACCAGCCTCGCGTTCACCGAGTTTCTCAAATTCACTAAGTCCCTAAAGTGCATCGAGTTTGAGTTCAGCATCTCCTAGTTCAACTCCTGTAAAAATGAAAGATTTAAGTAATGTTTATGCAAGATGCAATTTCTGTGTTGTCGAACCGAAAAATTTCGAAGAAGCAATAAAAGAAAGTGTTTGGAAGAATGCTATGCAGGAAGAAATAGCTGCAATTGAAAAAAACAACACATGGCAGCTTATAGAAAAACCAAATGACAAAGAGGCCATTGGTGTAAAATGGGTTTACAAGCTGAAGCATAATCTAGATTGGTCAATTCAAAGAGCCAAGGCCAGATTGGTAGTAAAAGGCTATGCCCAACAGCCTGGAATTAACTATAGTGAAACTTTTGCCCTAGTTGCAAGATTGGATATTGTACGAACAATTATTGCAGTGGCAGCTCAGAAAGGGTGGAACCTGTACCAGCTTGACGTGAAATCATCCTTCCTAAATGGAGAATTAAAAGAAGAAGTCTATGTGCAGCAACCTCAAGGCTTTGTGACAAAAGGCCAAGAGGAGAAAGTTTACAAGTTGAAGAAAGCTCTCTATGGGTTGAAACAAGCCCCTAGAGTATGGTATAGTGAAATTGACGGCTACTTCATTCAACAAGGATTTCAAAGAAGTCAAAGTGAGCCTACCTTGTATGTGAAGCATCAAGGTAAAGATGATATCCTTCTTGTTGCCCTTTATGTTGATGATTTGGTGTATACAGGTAACAACAAGAAAATGAACGAAAATTTTAAAATAGAAATGATGAAAAAATATGAGATGAGTGATCTTGGCTTGCTGCATCATTTTCGTGGTATTGAGGTTTACCAAGATGAATATGGAGTTTTTATTTGTCAAAAGAGATATGCTAAAAATATTTTGAAAAAGTTTGGCATGTATGGCTGCAAACCTGTTGATATTCCTTTAGTGGTGAATGAAAAATTAAAGAAGGAAGATGGCGAAAGATTAGTAGATGCAACCATGTATAGAAGTTTGGTTGGAAGCTTGTTTTATCTAACAGCTTCAAGGCCCGATTTAATGTTTCTTGCTAGTTTACTCTCAAGATTCATGAGTAAACCAAGTCATTTATATCTTGGGGAAGCAAAAAGAGTTCTAAGGTATGTCATGAGAACCATGAAGCATGGAATCAGATTTGAGAATAATTCTAAACTTGAAGTTAAAGACTATTGTGATAGTGATTGGGCCTGAGGTGTTGATGATATGAAGAGCACTTCAGGTTATGTATTCAACCTTGGTTCAGGTGTGATCTCTTGGTGCTCAAAGAAGCAGGATACTGTGGCGCAATCTTCAGCTGAAGCTGAGTATTTAGCAGCTGGTTTGGCTACACAACAATCACTTTGGTTGAGAAGAATACTTGAAGATATCGGAGAAAAGCAAGAAGAAAGTCTGCTGCTCCACTGTGACAATAAATCAGCAATAGCCATGGCGAAGAATCATGTTTTCCACAGTCGAACAAGACATATTAATATAAAGCACCACTTTATTTGAAGTGTGATCGAGGATGGCGATGTGCAGTTAATGTTCTGCAGTTCTCAAGACCAGCTTGCATTTATTTTTACCAAAGCACTACCAACAGGAAGATTTCAGCAACTTAGAGAAGCAATGAGAGTTAAAGAACAACACATTAAGGGGGAGTGTTAAAATTAATGTGTTGTAACCACCACTATCATTAGTAAGCATTATGAGAGAATTCTAATCACCATATTATAATAATTGTCTTTATTTAGATTTATGGTAGAGTTGTACCATTAAGATTGAGAGAACCAAAGAGTCCTCATCTTGATTACCAACTTATTGTATTCTCTATCAGTTTCATCTTCAAGTATATACAAAGACATTGTAATGCTAAGTTGAATATATGAAAAGAAAAATAGAAAAAAGAGTGTAGTAGTAAAATTGGAGTGTTTTTAAGTATAACTTCCACCAGTGGAAGTTAAGTGGAAAACGTGACACAAAACTGATTTCTTACTCCACCACCTCTAGAATACCACCAACATTCTCCAACAAGTCCAGCGTGAAATATGAAATAAGCTAGTGTGGTCATTATTGTAAGATGAATGGAGTAAATAATAATCATCTTTTTGAAGTTATTATGTGTAAAGTATTTTATTTGTGTTTCATGATCCATTGTTTTATATTAGTGTAGGAATGGGACACCGAGGCAACCATTACTTGTACCACTTGCTAGAGCATGTTTGGTTTTCAATACAAGTTGTGTTCCTCCAGCGTCTCTTGGGGTCTATCTGGGTATTCTCATTGCTGGATTATATATGTGTTTCATTTAAATACCAAGAAAAGATGTGGAAGCATCCATCTAAATCGGGAATCAAGCAGGCTAAGGTGTGTGAGTGATAGTGGATGGATAGGAGGTCCACTTAATGGTGGAAGAGTGAGAGTGTTTGGCACGAGATCCCCACATCTCCCGTGATTCATTGGTCTCACAGTTGTAAAGGTAAGGACACATGTTAGCAGCACAAAGTGAAGGGTGTTATTGATTGAGCATTGATGTTTATTAAAACTCCATAGCAGAACTTAGTAGAGTTCAAAAGCTTATGCTCCACCATTTTGAGGTTGCTGTTGAATGTGGGGGAAAAGAATAGGTTTAGATGGTGGTGTTGTTTCTGTTATCACATATAAATCTATCGTGTTGTTGAGTGTGAGTAATAAGAGAAGGGGTTTTTGGGTAATTATTTGAAGGTAAATAAAATAAAATTTCATGTCAGCACCGTTAGTGCCACCTCACTAACGTTAATGCCAAATATGTATTTTTGAATCAGGATCTTTAAAAAAAAGGCAACGGTGTAGACCTTTGGTAACTTAAAGGACTGACTTGTAGCAACAATAAAAAAACTTAAAGGATCAATTGGTTACAATTAAATAACTTAAAAGACTCCAAATATAATTTTGCCTAAAATTAAAAGACAAATATTATTTTTCATTTTATATAACTTATTCTAAATCATCTTAAAACATAAACCTAACACATGAATGTATTATTATGTGAAAGCTAAAAGAGGTTACAATACACCCGACATATCAACATAACTCATATTTGCAGGTACCCGCCCCGAACCCGTTCTGAATTTAACGGGAAAAAACTCGTTTTTGACTTAGTTTGAGTTCGGGTTTAGATTTTCCTCGATTATAAAATATGATGACGGGTCAGGTAATGAGGATACTAGTACCCACCCTACACTCGTACTCGAACTCACCCCATTTATTTTATTATGTGCTTTATTATTTTAGTTTTAATAATTTAGAATATTAAATATGTGATTAATGTTTTGATATTTTGATTTGTATTTATTATTTAAAATATTCAAAATGTATGCATGCAATTTTTTGAGATTTTGTATTTTATTACTTGTACTGTAATTTGATTTTGGAAAAATAAATATTTTTATTAAAAAAAAAAATTTCACTAAATAGATGATTGTGTGTTACGGATATCTGAATCCGTTTGAGACTGGTTTAGATTTTAATTTTTCATCCTCAATGGGAATTAGGGCGGGAATAAATATTGTTTTAGGATTCGGGTTTGGATTTGGGGGAGGGAAAAACCGTCTCCGACCTGTCCTGTTGTCATGCCTACCCAGGAGTCAATGATTGATTTTTTACTATATCACTCTCATACAGTTTCACTATTCATGGTACAATGAAAAAATCAAATCAAACCGAACTAAACCATAGCAAAATTTTATTCGAATTCGAACTAAACTGAACCGTTTCAATTTACTCAGAATCGAACCAAACCGGTTTGATATACTATTTTGAAATTCTGAACCATATCAAACTGTTACAAGGCAATTTTTTCTAAATTGAACCATTTATTAAAGAAACAAATCATTAAACTAGTTTTTCAAAAATTATTAAAAAAAAAATTTACAACTTTATTTTAGTATTTTTCATTTTCAATTTTGGTTCGGTTCGATTTTAGTTACGTTCAATTCAAAAATTGTTTGTGCAATTTGATTTAGCTCTCTAACCTAACATAGTAGTTCGATTATTCTAACTTCAGTCTGGTTCAATTCAGCAGTTCCATTCACTTTATTTTTTTTTAATAGCCCTATGTCTCTCATCGGATATTGGCTAACCAAACTAAAAATAAAAATTATGCAAACAATGAAATAACTACATCAATTAACTTCTAAACTAATTAGATTTAATTTCAACTAACACACATATTTAATTCATGTCAGCCAAATCAATCATTTCCATTTTTTTTTTATTTCCCTCGTCGTTTTAGAGTCGCATAACTTATCTTCCTTGTTTCATTCAACAATTGCTCTTTCACTTCTTTCAATTCCAAAACTCTCACATAGTATTTCTCTTTCAATTCCAAAACTCTCACATAATATTTCTCTTTCAATTGCTCACATAATACAACTCTTCACTATATTTCTCATGTTCCATATTTCAAGTTTTCTCTCTTCAACAGCTCTAGTTTTTAGACAATGTATGTTTGTAAGCTCTACAAATGTTGGCTTGACATATTTTGTGGGTTGTATTTGATTTTTTTACGTCTTTGATTTCATTTGGTTTCATATTTGAGTGTTTTATTTTTGTATTACTTTTAGACAACATTGTTGGTTTCATTTCTGTTTTTCAACTCTTAGTGTTTTGTTTCATGTTTAAGTCGGGTTTTTTATGTTCTTTCGTCTTTCAAATCAGTGTTTTTTCATAGTTGATTTTGTGTCTTTTATGTCATTACGGTTTTCAATGTTGAAGATCAAGTTGTGGTTACTTTACCGAAAATGTGTAATACATTGGTCTTTTGTTTCATGTTTTTGTGGGTTGTATTTTAACATTTTGAGTTCATTGGATTTATTTATGGGTTAATTGTACGATACTCCCCCTGCCAATAGGGCGAGATTTGATTCCCCCCCCCCCTCAAGTTTTTTTTTATGGACGCTTCCTCATAAAACCAAACCCAGCCTTTTACTACACCCTTTTACCACACCCCTACATTTGTGGTTTTGTGTATGTGAAATTATTCAAAATCCCATTCTTGATTTTTCCCCCCATGAAATTAGGGTTCAGTTCAGTGGTGGACAGTTTCGTGTGCGAAGAAGACGACGAAGCCATGGCTGGGAAATGCGAAGAAACCGGCGAATGGTCTCAGGTAAGTATTAATCCAAAGCTTCGTTACTTGAATTTAACATTGATTGTAATATATTTTCTTGCATTGACAGAAACTTGAACTGTTTAACACCGTTTTTCATCACGGTGGAGAGTTTGTAATGCTAAGTGATGGAGAGACGAATTACATGGGTGGTGTTACGACTTTGATTTCTGGGGAACACATAGATAACTGGACTATGGCTCACATTGAAAACTTAGTAAATGGGTGGGGTTACTTAGTTGGGTCGTATAGGTTGTGGACCAAAATCCCAGAAATAGATCCTAATCATTTCCAGATTAAGAATGATGAGGATGCTTATGATTTCGCTGCTTATGCTTGTGCGAATCAAGTTGATGGGGAGATGTTTTTAGAACACGATGCAATGGGAAGTAGAAGCAATCCTAGTTGTGTGAATGAAATAACTGAGTTAGATGGTAGTGATGAAGAGGGTTTTGAAAGGTTGAACGATAGTGAGGATGAAAGGACGACTGCTCTTGTGGATGAGTTTGATGGTATTTATGTGACTATACCAGTTAGTTATGGTCCAGTTATAGCAGGGCTGTTACCTTGTCCAAGTAAGAAAAAAATGGATGATGAGGAGTATTTTAGTGAAGAGCTATTTAGCAGTGATCCTGATAACTCAGAAGATGAAAAAAAGGCCAAAGTTTGAGAAGTTCAAGAAAGAGCATCTTGATAAGAATTTTAAGTTCAAGTGGGGTATGGAGTTCAATTCCCTAGATGACTTTAGGGAGGCCATTCGTGAGTGGACAGTTTTAAATGGGAGGGAAATAACATTTGTGAAAAATGAGGGGTATAGGGTGAGGGTTGAATGTAAGGCTAAATGTGATTTTTTAATGCTTTGTTCAAAGGTGGGCCATAAGCACACATATGCCATTAAGACTATAAAGGACACCCCATACATGTGC